>JAWDEX010000002.1:3472329-3485054 GCA_035221805.1 Trichilia hirta | reverse complement strand
ACAAGAAGTGCAAAAAATCGATCATGCAATTTTAGCAAAGCTTTATCCATAGTTAGCTATATCAAACTGAATTTTAAAAAATTATCATTATTAGCGATTTATCTAAGAACAACAAAACTACCTTGCAAAACAAACAAATGCTTATTAATATGATTTTTAAAAGTTAAAATTCTTTCAATTCAATTTTACAAATAAAGAAAATGATTACATATTTTTATACGAGAGAAAAAAGGTAAAATAATAGTAATATCTATGTAGACTAGCTCAGCAAAAGTCTAAAAAAAATAATAAACACCCACATTATTAGCAAGTTTGTCAGAATTACTCTAATAGTTAATTTAAAAACATAGACACATCACTATTAAAATTCAACGCCTTGAGCTAAGATACAAACTTATCAAATAATTTTGATAAAACAATTTGAAAATTAAACCTTATATCATTATCACAAATTTAGTACCTCGAGTTTTGTTTATAACGCATGGATAAAATTTTCAGAAGATAAAATTGAGTTATAACATGAGTATAAAGGGTTATTGTTTGTTATTTGTTACCATTGAATATATTAGTGATACAGAGCATAGTAAGCCAAATATTTTGCAATATTATACCACTAATAAAGTTCTTGTACCACTGCTTAGGTTCTCTAATAGAAATAATACCTCAATTGCTATGGTTCCTATAATATTAACATAATTCTAATATAGGAGCCAATTTCATTTGAATAATACTGAGATTCTAGAATATTACTCCCTACCTATACAAAATAAAGAGCCACCAACTACTAAGCATTATGATCATCAATAGCATAAACAAGAACAAATGTATAATGGCATTCAGTTAGACTTTTGCAGTAATAATTTTAGTCATAAAGATAAAAATAATGTAGGAGATATTAATATAAACTTTGGCAATCATATTCACAGAAGTAGTTAAATAACTCTATCATCATCACAAATTAATATATCAAATCTTGGCCTCTTATTCCACTAGCTATAACTATGTTAAATGATACTTCATCCAGTAAAGATTAAGTGATGTGCGTGTTAGACAAATTTATAAAATAAAGTAGGAATTATATGCTAAATTATGTATGATAGCATTTAAAAACCACTTTGAAATAAAGGTTTACAAGTCAAATATATATTATTTTAAGGCAAACTAGAGAGTCGCTAGTTGTAAATAAAGAATCCATTTAACTAAGTTAAGGAATAATGCATACATTTAAGTTACTAGAATGGTCATAATGCATAGTTATCAAATTGAGTAGTTGCAAGATGAACATCAATAAGCAAGCACTCAATTAATTGGACAATTAATTGAGGACAAGTTCATAGATGTCAACTAAATTTATATGCTAAGAAATATTTAGAATGACATCCAAAGATACTATAGAGTATGTTTATCATGCTCAAAAATATGGTGTAGTAAAGAACAAGCATTAAGATTTATGTTTAGAAATCTAACTTTGTCACTGAAGGCACTTCTACTGTATTATCATGTCTTAAAGTATAAAAATCTAGGTATAATAACTACTTTTCAAATGAAAGATAAAGATCACTTCTTGTACTTTGTCATATTCAACCTATGATTATCATAGATGATACTTTTCTAAAAGGTAAATATGAGGGAACATTGTTTGTGACAATTGCTTTAATGGAAATGACTAAATGTTTTCACTTGCTTTGGGTGTTACTAATTCAGAAAATGATGCTTTATGAGAATGGTTTTTATTAAAGCTTTATGATGCCATAGGCCTAATAAAAAATTTATTATTTATTTTTTATTAACACCATAGTATAAAAAATGGAATTAACATAGTTTTTTCAAACAAAATTCACAATTTTTACACTTACCATGTATCCAAAAGTGTGAAAGTAAAGTACAAAATGCAAGCACAAAAGATGGGCACTTTTATGCAATCATATTTTCAAGTGAGTGAGTTTAATGAATATATGTCCAATTTGAGATTGATGCATTTAGAGGTAGCCAATTACTTATAGAATCATGTTAGACTTTATAGGTGGGCAAGATTACAATTTCTATCTCGTCGATGTGACATAATGAACACAAATATCATTGAGACTATAAATTTCTTACTTTGAAATGTACACTCTTTCCCTATTATAGCATTTTCTCTGCTCTAAAGATGATTTTATGAATATAGACAGATAGGTTTTTCAAGAGACAAACACATGATTAAAGGGGCATAGAAAAAAGTTGATGACCAAATGGAGTTTTCATGTATAATGACTGTAGATTCCATTTCACAATTTTAATTTACAGTCAAAGAGTAGGGTAAGATTGACATTATTAACTTACAATAAAAGAAATGTAGTTATAGACAGTTTAATCTATAACAACTCTCTTGCACTCATGCTTTTACTATTTGCAAACATGTACGATTATCATATAATTCTTTATGCTCAAAATTTTACAGCATCAAAGAGCTCATTGTGGTCTATATAGAGCATATTCATCTAACTGAGAATGAGATTAATTGAGTTATTTCATCAAAATTGCAAAAAGTTAATATAAAGTCACCTAAATAATGTGTGGTTGTAGGTGGACTAAAGAAACAAAGAATTCCTTCCACAAAAGAAGATATGGTTAGAAGGTCATGTTTTTGATGCCATAGCATTGGCCATAATCAATCTACATGTAACAATCTAATCCCATTACACTCAACCGAGTGACACTTGTCAATTTGATTTGTTTTGTTTATCAAATAATTTACATGCAACTTATTATGATAGCGTTATTATTATTAATAACAATATGGATTGTACTTAAATATTTAGTTTAAGTAATTATTCAATTATTTTCATATTGTATTACTTCATTAATGTTATTCTAAATTATAATTTATTTGTTGTTTCATTAATTTTATGAACCCTAAGTATTATTAGTGAAGTATAGAATATTAGATTAATGTAGCATTAATTAATAATATATAATTATAAGAGTTTAAAGGAAAATAATCTTCAAATACAACAATTAATAATTATATGCTTAAAAAAATAAAATAAGATGATTTTGTAAAATGTTAAAGTTTAAACTATAAATTTATTCATTCCTAACTATTATTAATATATTGAACTTTATTCAATGAAATTGTATAGTTCAATTAATTACATTTCTTGTCAATCAATAAACTTTAAATATTAGATTAATGTAGCATTCAAATAATAATATAATTAATAACATATAATTATAAGAGTTTAAAGGAAAATAACCTTCAAATACAAGAATTAATAATCTTTAAATACAATAATTAAATATAGACAGAGATATAAATAGAATATATAGATAATTAAACTAAAACAGGCGATTGTATTATAAATCTACCCCAATTTTTGTTTTTAAAAATGGTCCATCATCAGGGCCAAAATCAAATACTCTATCTAATCCTAGATACTGTATATATATACAAATAAATGTTCTATAGTCAATCGATCCTAGATGCTAGTGTGGTATATCTATTGGCTATTCAAATGTAAATGGTGTCGCATCATCATGTAAATTTACATCTCGCAATAAATATGGAGGTGATCCACATAAAGGTTGCATCACTGCCCTTATCTCATTATCAAAGTGTGACTTCAAAATTTAGTCGAATACTATGATATGTTGGTGTCTAAAATAAATGGCACAAGCAACCTAATGCTACTGCCATATATTTCACAAAACATACAAGACCTCACATATGTTCTAAGGTTTGTAATGAGCATCCTTATGTCTATGTACAAAACTTAGTACATCATTGTCTGAGTAGAATGTACCTTCCTTGAGATGCCTTCCCAAAAATCCAACTTAAGTAGTTTGAAGCAAAATCTGCACGATATAAAAAAGAAATTTCAATGATGAGAATAATTAATTAATAATATAATATAGTTTAAATATAGTGCACTAAACTTACGCTAACCATCATTGATGTGACAGTTCAATTTTAGAAAATTGTGCTATAAAACATTAGCTATCTTCACACTAGTATCGATATGCTATTCAAGATGCAAACACATAAGTGTATTAGACTCGATAAGTTAAATATATAGGAGCTAAATATAAAATAAGGTATTTTGTGACTTACACTGTCTTTCTACCATGATACTGATATACAGATAACCTTAAATTACATTAAAGTCAGTTATATATACTCACCATTAACATAATTTTCCTCCTTGTCCATTCATAAACAAAATTATTTTTACAAGTCATCCAAAATTGGCAATCGAGTTCAAATTTCGTGGTCGATAACTCATCCAAGTCGACACTTACCCTTTCTTATAGGATTCAATATGGTGTTTGTGCATGCTAACTTCTCTTCTATTGACGGCTAAACTAACGCACATTATCTATCATTGGAGAGTTGGGTATTTATTGACCCTTAACACTCATACCCTTGCCACCTATCCTCTACTACTTCCATGTTATCATTCTTTAATGAAAAATAATAATTAATACAAAAAATTGACAAAATTCTCTTAAAATATAGCATAAATGAAAATTCACCATCACCATAATTAAATCATGTACTCCATAACCCACCCACCTAACCCACATGCTTAATTCACCATCACCACATATAGCACAAGTCAATCACCATTAACATAACTCAATCACAATGATCAAAACTTAATCATAAAAAAAATTGTAAAAAAGAAAAATAATGCACTTTATAACCCTCACAACTAATTCACCATTACCATATATAGCACAACTCAATCATAATAATCAAAACTCAATCAAAATAAATTATAAAAAGAAAAACCATGCACTTTATAACCCTTATAACTAATTCACCATCATCATATATAGCATAAGTTAATCACTATCAATATAACTCAATCACAATGATAAAAACTCAATCAAAAAAGAATTATAAAAAAGACAAATCATACATTCTATAACCCTTATAATAAATCCATCATCACCATATATAGCACCAGTCAATCACTATTAACAAAACTCAATTATAATGACCAAAACACAATCATAAAGAAATTATGAAAAGGAAAAATCATGCACACTATAACCCTTATGACTAATTTACCATCACTATATATAGCAAAATTCAATCACCATCAATATAACTCAATCAAAATGAACTTTATGCTCAAGTAAACAAAAATTATAAATAAGAAAAATGTACAAAATTCTATATCTATGGTATTATGTAACCACATTTACTATTGTACATCACAAATAAAACTATAGCAAGGTCCTCTATTTATTATATATGCTTTTCTTGTCATTATATAAACTCTTTTCATCATTAGATACACTCTTCTTGTCGTTGGGTATGCCCCTCTTATCGTTAAGTAAACTCATCATAATTTCTCCTTAAAGTATAGATATGACATAACATATCCTTGTAATAATTAAAGAAGGCCATATCGCTTGGCATTTGAGATGTATAAAGATCAAACTAGCAAAAGCACATCATACACCATACTACTTGAAATCTAAGGTGATTGAGGCACAAAATCTTGAAAAGGAGCATCATACATCATACCACTCTACATCTGAGGTAAGTATGGCACATAATCTTGCAATAAAGCATTGTATTACATAAGACTCAGCATATGAGGTAAGTAAGGTGCAGAATCTTGAAAAAAAATATAATGAAGCACATCTACCTCTCATTCATACTCTTTAGGATGCCCTTTATATTACAATGCTTAATGATGGCTTGCAATCTAGAATAACCAAAAAAATTAATTAATAAATAAATTTTTTATTAACATATGATACTAAATGTAATATAACTAATCATGATATACCTTTTATAGTCTCATAAATACTGGTGATACTTTTGCAATGTCATGTATATCATGTGTAATAGAATGGTCTATAGGTATTTGATAATTGTACTTGCCTAAAGGTTGATCGACCATGTTCATTAAATTGGCAAAATACAATTGTAAATGCTACTTCATAGTTTTCTTTATAAAGTGTAATACTTTTAAGGTGTCTGTGTGACAAAGTATAATTATAAAATTTTTGTGTAACAATATGACAATATTTGTATAAGTATTTTACTAAACATGTTCCAAAATGTGATTATTAATCTTCAGCGATAGAGAATTTTTCATCAACAAGCACCATTGCAACATGCGATGTAGATGGTTACTCATTCTTTTAGCAAAAACTAACTCGCTATAAAGACAAACACAAAATCCAAATCTACCAAAAATTTATATATAGTATTTTAATTATGAATATTATAATAGTTTAAGAAAGCAATCATAAAGAAAAAAATACTTGTAAAGAAAAAATACTTACTAAATTACTTTAAGTAGAATCATTTTACTATACCTAGAATACAATGAAAATCCTTCCAGATTGTATAAAATTAAATTTGTGTCCTACACCATAGCATCCTTCTCCTTTGCTACGGTATTCTTACCCTTTGCTTTATTCTGAGCCTTCTTATTGCCAATGACTTTCTTTATCACCACATTGTATAATGATTGCAACATATATGTCCAAGATACAGAATACCACTAATATTGGTTAAACTCATTCAGATCATTAATAATCCATAACAACCATATGCTTAATTAATATGTATATCTCTTTCCCAAAATTGTAGACTCTAGTAATAAGTATAATGATAGCTTGATTATATTTAGGTTATTTATTATGCTAAAGTCAAGATCGTAGTAAACTTCTAAATCCTCTACAATATAATTGAAGGTCTTTCACTAAAATATAAGTTCTTGAGTCGGTCACTCTATGATTTTATGATTGGATACGTGCCACTGTAATGAGTATGAAATTCATTTGACTAAATCAAGTAAGACTACCTACAAAAACAAACCACATGACCTTCTCTGAATTGAACCTAGTCTTAACCTCATGCATGAGCATAAAATATATTAGGTTTTCAAATGTGGGATGTCTAGCTGTATATCAGGAAAATGATCTAAGCATGTTTACCTGAATAGTATGTACTGTTACTATGTCAACTTTGATCATATTAACTTGATAACACGAAAGTGTGTCAACGATGTCATACTACTTTCAAAATGATTTCCTTTTTTTTTTTTTAATATAAATATCTCTACTTGTATAAAGGATGTTATTAAATATTATTAAATATCTCTACCTAATAATTTGTAATTAAAATTTATCTTTTAGTGAATATTGTTAAATATTTCATAATATACAAACCCATATTATAAATTATTTTACAAAAAGAATTAAAAAAATAATAATAATAAGCAATTAAGCAAACAAATCACTTAATTCACTACAATCCTATAAAATCATATCAATAATATATACAATTAAATAATTTCTATTTAAATAATTTTTAATACTTCTCTAATAAATATAATCTAAAAATATTATTAAATATATTTAGATTAAATAATCTAATATTATTAAATATTGTATATGTAATTTTTAGTAGTAAGGAGAAATAGTATTTATATAATAATATCATTAATTAAATAGATTCTAAATAATATTATTATTAAATTTTTTAATGAAACATGGTCTAAATAAATATAGTATTATGAAATAAATTTTATAATTAATTAATTTATTTAGTATGTACTTATTTTTTAATTAACTATTTTTTGTTTATTATTAATTATTGTCTGTGGTTTTTTAATATATTATTATTAATATTGTTTATTAAATAATTTTTTAATTAAATTAATATAGTCATGTGTAAAATATTTAATTAAAATAACTAAATAGTTGCTATAATGCTCTCAAGAGGTGTAGCCTGATGGTTAGGCACGATGTAACTGCTGCTTAACGCCTGTTCCGTGTTCGAATTCCAGAATTGCATTGTTTGTAAGAGTTTGGGACAGCTAAGATTTTATCCTGTGCTTTATCCTATACTTGGTACTACTGGCTTGTGATCCCTATACATGCGTCTTCATCGATATAGGATAGGTGCTGTATGATCTGCGGACACGTACCTCAGAGGTGGGTGCCTAGTCCCATGTATGGCTGGACACCATAATAATGATTGAGTATGAGAGTTTCCTCGTCATCCAAAAAAAAAAAATAAATAAAATAGTTGCTATAATATTAATTAAATATTTTCTAAAAAATTTAGGAATATTATTAAATTTTTTTAATTAAATATTGTCTAAACAAAAACTAATATATTATTGTTATTAAATAAATATTTATTATTAATATTATTAAATTATTGAATTTAATTAAATATTGAATAAACTTGTGAATTTACTTATTTTTTTAATTTATTTATATTTTAATTAAATATTTTATTATTATTTAAATATTTTTAAATACATTTTTTATTATTAAATTTTTTGATTAAATATTGTATAAATAAATAATAATATATTAATTAATTCAAATTAATAAAAAATTAATTTAAAAAATTAAAATATAAAAATGGTGTGCTCATTTGAAAGTCGGTGCACTTCCGAATGCAATTCATCCTGAGTGCATTTTCTTTCCCTCATTCGTTTCAAAATTTATTTCTTCCCTCGTCTCTTATCAACAGACACGCAGAACTTATTTTTAGACATTAATCAAAAAAATATTGTCATTAATTAATTAATTTTTTTCTTCAATATTCATCAATATCACATTATCATTCATCAAAACTCAGCAGCATTCATCAATCGTTCATCAACAAAAATTCATTCAATTTAAACATAATTATTAATAATAATTTATTTTTAAATATAATACATTAATAATAATTAAAAAAAATTCATTCAATTTAACCATAATTATTAATAATAATTTATTTTTAAATATAATACATTAATAATAATTAAAATATAAAAAAATTAAAAACAAACCTTAAATTGCTCGCCAAAATTTTGTTCACCGATGGTGTCCTTGGAGGATTCGGCAGCGGTTGCGTAAAATAAAAACTAATAAAGTAAACTTTGAAGGTTTAAAAAGAAAGTGAAGATTAAAGTAAATAGAGGGTTATTTTAGTTAATAAATAATTTATATGAGAATAACTGCATTTAAAAATAATAATATGAGTTATTTTTAAATAAAATTTGTTATGCAATTATTTTTGAATTATATATATATATATATAATTAAATTTCTTTTAAAAATACGGACAAAAGTATGGACATTTTCGTAAATTTATCATAAACGGAGCATAGCAGACGTGGCAAGAGTATTGTGAATCTGACGGAAGTCCAAAAACCTAGACCTGCTAGTTTCCCTCCCGAAGGTGAAAATGGCGCTTAAGTTTCTTTTAGCTAGGGTTATTTGAAAAAGATTTCAACTTTCCCTGCCTTTACTCTGCAATTAACTCATGTTGCCATCAAATTGAATTTTAAGAAGAAAATATCAGTCACGGGGATGGCCATAAATTTGACGGAAGGAGCAATAGCGTCAATATGCAAAGGGGATGTTACGACTGACAATGATTTGATGCCGGTGCTTCAGATTATGGAATTAAAGCTTGTTGTTTCGAAGCAGCAACAACAGAAGCAGAGGTTCAGATTGGTATTATCAGATGGGTCGCTCACTCAGCAAGGTATGCTTGCCACTCAGAGGAATGAGTTGGTCACATCTGGACTCTTGCAGATTGGCTCGGTTGTTAGATTGACAAAATTTACCTGTAACGTCATTCAAAACCGCATGTAAGAATAGAGACCTATTTATTCATTTGATCATCAAAGTTAATTTCCGCATTCCTATGCCGTTTCTTAGTCTAGATTTGGCTGTTTAAATACTGATTTTTATTGCTTTACCTTGTATGTTAAATTGATACTTGGTCTTTTTTCTTTTTATCTGGGAGAAGGATTGTAATTGTTATGGATTTGGAGGTGATGATTGATAAATGTGATCCAATTGGAAAACCTGGTTCAGCACAAAGACCCTCAGTGCCTGCGCAAATCTCCAATGATCAATCAGGGTCAGTTACTGGGAAGCATCAATCCTTTGGCGGGCCAGTTGATAAATCAAGTGTGAGAGAAACATCTTTACAACCCGATAATTCGAGAATGAATCAATTCCATGATATTTCTTATACCAGCCATTCTGATTTGGCAAGACATGGTGCCACAAGCACACTTCCTGATCACTTTAAACCTGATCTTGGTGCTGGGTCAGAGACCTCTACTGATCAGAAGAGGAGTTTTTGCAATTCTAGACCGGAATTTCCCAGGCCTTACGGAGTCAATCGTGCTCATGCTGCTCAACTGGCACATCTACAACCTCCTTCAATGTACACTAACAAAGGATCAGTTGCCAAGAATGAAGCTCCTTCCAGGATAGTTCCCATAGCTGCTCTGAATCCCTATCAGGGTAAGTGGACTATCAAGGCAAGGGTGACATACAAGGGAGAGCTTAGGCACTACAACAACCAACGGGGCCATGGAAAAGTATTCCATTTTGATCTTCTTGACTCTGAAGGGGGAGAAATCAGGGTGACCTGCTTTAATGCTACGGCTGACCAATTCTACCTCCAAGTTGAAGCAGGTAAAATTTATTTGATATCCAAGGGAACATTAAAACCTGCTCAAAAGAACTTCAACCACCTTCAGAATGATCTTGAAATTTTTCTAGATGTCACGTCAATGATACAACCGTGCTTTGAGGATGACAATTCAATTCCACGGCAGCAATTTCATTTCCATCCCATAAGTGATATGGAAGTCATGGAGAACAACAGTGTTGTTGATGTAATTGGTGTGGTATCATCTATTAGTCCAGCAGCTTCAATAATGAGGAAAAACGGTACTGAAACTCAAAAGAGAACCCTCCGTTTGAATGACATGTCTGGCCGAAGTGTTGAATTAACCTTATGGGGAAACTTCTGTAACATTGATGGACAAAGACTGCAACATATGTGTGATTCTGGAGTCTTTCCAGTCATTGCAGTGAAAGCTGGTAGGGTCAGTGATTTTAATGGTAAAGCAATGGGGACTATCTCTTCAAGTCAGCTATATATAGAACCTGATTTTCCTGAGGCTCACAGGCTAAGGGATTGGTTTGACAAGGAAGGAAAGAACACCCCGTCGGTCTCTATTTCCAAGGAATCATTGAGCGTTGGTAGGATGGATATCAGAAAGACTATATCTCAAATCAAAGATGAGGGACTGGGGACTAAGGAAAAACCAGATTGGATAACAGTCAGTGCAACTATTGTATTCATAAAATTTGACAATTTTTGCTATACAGCTTGTCCCGTGATGATGGGGGATCGACCTTGCAACAAAAAAGTCATGAATAATGGAGATGGGATGTGGCATTGCGATAGGTGTGATCAATCAATTGCTGAATGCGACTATAGGTACATACTCCAGTTTCAGATACAAGATCATACTGGCTTAACGTGGGTAACAGCATTCCAAGAGTGTGGCGAGGAAATCTTGGGTATATCGGCAAAAGATTTGTACTACTTAAAATATGTTAATCAAAATGATGAGAAATTTTCAGAAATCATTGGTAATGCCACCTTTACCAAATATTTGTTCAAGTTGAAAGTAAAGGAGGAAACGTTTAGTGATGAACAACGTGTGAAGTCAACAGTAGTCAAGGCAGAAAGGTATAATCATTCTTCTGAAACTAGATTTCTTTTGGATTTGATGGACAGTCTTAAATGCGGAGACTCTGCTAATACCTTGAAAGCAGAAAGTATAATTCCTAATCCTGGAATGATTGACGCTGGAAAGGGGATTATGGGAATCAGACAAACTGCACCAGCAGTTGCAAACTATATGGGGAGTAATAACAATGATGGTACAGAATTTGGATTGCTGGAAAATCAAATAGGTCAATATAGAAACCAGTACAATGGTTTAAGTCTTCCTGAAGTTGGAACTTCTGTTGTGCAGCAGTGTCGTGGCAATTACGGGGCTACTAGTCATAGCTCCATTAATTCTCCTAGTATCATGAGTGGGCCCGGACAGACTACTGAACGAGGCTATGTCAATAGGGTATATCCCGGAGCAGGTGTCGCTGCTTCGGGTGAATGCTATAAATGCCACAAGACCGGACATTGGGCAAGAGATTGTCCTGGGATTAATGATACTCCTCCAGCTTATGGAAGCAGTAGCATAGGTGTTACCCCAGCCAGATATGGGGTTTCCCCAAGACAACAGGTTGGTGGCTTTTGAAGATGATTATGGAAGAACTCTGTACAAATTGACGCCTGTATGTTAAAAAACTTATTAGAACCATCGGTTTAGTGTCTTAAATCCTTTGTTTCTATTTTTGAACGCTGGGGTTCTCTGTACAGTAAGCATCCTGTTCTTTGGACTTATGTATTACAGCTATTTTATGGCATTTCTCCTAAACTTGAATTAAACTCTTGCAGGTTATAGATAAAGTTTTGTTTACCCAAAATTCCTGTTGTACTTTGAGAAGAGAATCATTGGCTACACTCTATATTTTATACATCCTACGTTTCATTGACCTTGAGTAAAATATATAACACTGATATTTAGCTTTGTAGCCTTTTTTTTTTATTTTTTATTTTTTTTGGGATCTATCTATACATGTAATCGGAGGAACTAAGCCGCTTATTGGCTTGTATTGTGGCTATCTAATTACATGACTTTTACTAGCATATGATTAATCGTATGAATAACTCGAACAATTATAGATCGATAGATCGATAGATAGATAGATCGATCGATCCCCAATTATACCTTGAAGTTACTCCCACTTTAAATTTAAAATACAATATTTTATTCTCTTATGTTATTTTATTATTGTGTTAAATTGTATTCACATCCTGCAAAACTGTCTTATTT
>JAWDEX010000002.1:3416739-3427518 GCA_035221805.1 Trichilia hirta | reverse complement strand
GTATGATGCTACATTTTTTTAATGTCAATTTGTATAAAAATTTGTATCTTTTATATTATTAACAGATAAATCAATAACATTTCCTAATTTAAATAAGATGTAAATTATAAACTATATTTAAACGTGTTTAATATTAAAATGTTATGACACAAAATTGCCAAAATTAAAATATTAAATATTAATTAAAACTAAGTAAACCCCATTAAAAGTTAATATTATTAAATATTTTATACAAATTTACTTTAAAGTGAAAGTGAAAGTGAACTATATTAAATATGTCTTAATAGTTAAGATCATTAAATATAGTATTTCTAATGCTAAAAAATTAAGAATCACATATAATAATATTAAATTGTGCATGAATTGACGAAAATTTATAGTTAGAATTAAGTTAAAAAATTTTAAATTATGAGAACTTCATTTATATATAATTAAGATTGTAATCTTATTTTTCACACGATCTATATTATTTATAAATAAATAAATTATTTAAATTAAATGGTTAAAATTTTATTTTAAATATATATTAATTATGATAAATTAACGTTAATTAAATTTGTGAGTTTTGTGCTAATTATTTAAAATAATTAATTTAATTATTGAAAAATTTTCTAGAAGTTGTATTCTTCTTCCTTTTCCACCCTTGAATTTCAGGTTCAGGATTATCCTTTTAAAATGACTATTGAACAACAAAATTCCTTACATTATATTTTATTATTTATTTCCAATTAATGTTGCATATAATTTCAATCTTATGATGATGATATGTTTTCTTATATATAATTTTAGTCTTTTTTTATATAATTATATAATTTTAAATTGAGGAATAAAATAAGGGTAATTAATTGTGTAAAATTAATTGAGAGTCTGTCATGCGGGTCTCATATTGGGGTCCACTACGCCTAAAACAAGTGAAACCCCATTCTTCATTTTCTTTTTCACACCCACGTATTGTCATATAATTTTTTTTTTTTAAGTAAAATTTTTTACATATAAATTTTATAATATTATATAATTATTATATGTCTTATATTTTTATAAAAATAGAAAAAATATAAACTATGTGCTAATTATATAATATTTTATATTAATTTATATAAAAAAATTTATACTTTTAACATTATCCATCAAATTATCTTCAAACTTGATGGCCCTAAAGGTAAAATGGAATGAAAATAAAAGGTCATGATTTGATTATAATCATAAAAGCTAATAATATAAATTCATATAAATTAATACACAACGTGTCTCAAAATGATTGGGTGTCAGCAACAAGACAATATTATCTGTCACTAATATGTTCTATTCTCTTCCACGTTCTGTCTGCAACTGCTCCAAATACAAAGAATCTTTCTAGTGATTAAAAATTTAAAATCATATTAATCTAACAATAACAGCCCACAATTTAAAATAATAATAAATAACAAAGGCTGCAACGCAGAAACTGTAATTTTAGTCAGGAAAAAGGTTTTATTTATTTATTTATTTAGATGAAAAGGTATCTTTACAAACCTGAACTCCACTATAATAAGTTCTTTTTCTAATAAAAACAATGAATGCATTAAAAGGTAAGAAAACTCTATGATTCATTCGCTCGGTCTAGTCAGAATTTCAACATCGCCTCCCAACGTGGGATTCTTTTGAGTTTGATGCTTTGTTATATTATAATATATATACTTCTTTTACATGTTAATGTGAAAATTAATGTAATATAATTATTTTATTATTTTTTATTAAATAAAAAAAAGTATGTAATAATATCATCAATTTATATGGTTAAGCTTTTATCCGTTTAAATGGTTGAGTTTGTGTAAGAATTTGTATAATTAATTTTACTTATTATTTATAAAAAAAAAAAAAAGAAAAAAAAAAGAATCATTTTCAGGTTGATGAAGTAGTTTAGTTAAAACAGCACCTAAGGATCAGTTGATTCACGTAATAATTATTATTATTATTAATTATATTAATTTAATATTTTTTTGAATTAATAAAATTAATTTATACAAAAAAAAAAATTATGGAAGAATTAATATTACTGGTTACAATTTATACAGAAACACTACAGAAGATTCTGTCTGCTTTTGGTTAATGCATTCAATTCCATCGAAATGAAAATTCCGCGAGAGGCCCACTCCATCCGAAAATAAGTCTATGTCTCAATTACCCAAAACCAAAACTAAAAGCAATGTCATAATTACTGAAATTAGGCCTTTTAGATTGCGGAAGTAAAGGATACCAAACCAGATACAGCTGGTTAACACTGGCAATCATCAAATCCAAAAGATTACGCAATCTAAAAATTTTCAATTGATGTTTGACAACACAATATTATATAATCAAAGCTCTGCTAATTCTAATAACCATTATCTTGTTTCTTACATGGAGAAGTGGAGGTTGAGCTGTCAGAGGTAAAAATCACAGAAATTCTAGGTAAAAAGAAAAAAGAAAATTCCTCTTCGTGGTGGTGGTTGCGCCGATCCATTTTAGATTTCTTGTATATATACTGCCTTTAACAAAGCTCAATTTTCATGGGCGATGCTTGATTTGGACATGCATTAGATGCAGCATAATTGAAGTCATAGTCGAATCAAATTTTATAAAATTTAACCACTGGGTGAAAATTGATTTATCGTTTTACCATGTGACTGCGTTGATGTATCTCCATTCGGATTACTTCCAAAACCCATTTGAACAATGCTTTGCAGATCATTCTCACAGAAATTTGAATGCTGCAACAGATATTTTGATCCAAGAGTTTATATTTGACTGAAGTAGAAAAAAGAATTAATGGCAACTTTTTGGTAATAGTTCAAAATGATTGATTGATTACCTGAGGGGGGAGAATACTTTCAGTAAATTGGTCAAGCTGAGTTAATTGCATTTGCGTGTTAAGATTTCGGCAGAGTGTATTATCAAATGGGTCCATTGAGCATTGCCTATGCAATTCTGCTGGATTTTGCTGGGTCTGATGGCTGGAAAAAGCCGATGTCGAGGAATCTAATTGAAATATTGGATGTGGCAAAGGTTTGTTCGTTTGGTATATCTGAAAAAAACAAACGAAATTTCAACCAATATTAAGAGTACAATAATTAAAAATTGCTTTTGCCAGAAGAGCTTAATTAGAACCTACAACATCCTTTGACATTAAAGCATCCATATGAAAATCCAGCCTGGTATTCACGGAAGCCAACTTCATAGATAGAAACTGCCATGAAAGCAAACGAAAAAACAAAATTTATTAAGGAAACTTAATTTTGTTATATTTAGTTAATAATGAGAGCTTTCACTGTTTTTTTTACCTCAACCTGACGTTGCAATAATTGGACATAGTTAATGATCTCATCAAGCATGAGGGCTTTTCCGGTCACCTGAAAATTGAAATCCGGGGCGACAATTTTACATAACATGTGTGACAAAAAAATACTATGACTACAAACCTATCAATCTATTCAAATATAGAAAGCACTAATATTATTTTCTGCTCACCTTATTGCAACCCGGAACCAGGTCTTGTAGAAGCTTCATTCGTTCACTAATCTTCTCTCTTCGGACCTGAAGAGCTAATAAAACATCAATTCAAATCCTTCCATTGATATTGAAATTTGAAACTATGTATTGGTTTCTTGTAATTCTCACTCTTTCAGCTAGACTGTGACTGTCAGTTGCTTGACCCCTTCTTGCTCTAACATGAATGTAGTCCTTGGGAGGCTCTAGGGGCTTTGAATTAGGCTTGGTTGGTTTGTCATCCTCTGCAATTTTGGCTTCTTCCTCAGGGATCCCTTCATTTGGCTTGCATCGCTTGATTTTGGAATTACAATTATCATTACTTTCAGCCACATGAAAAATAATAGATAGGACAACTTCCCACTTATAACATGAAAAAGAGAATTTCACATTTTGACTTTAGTGACAGTATCATTAGGATACCTTTGTATTATTGGCTGATGGGGATGCATCAGGTTCTTTTCCTTTTCCTTTGGAAACAGCTCTTCTTTTCTTTGAATTGAAGTCATTTGAATTTTTTAAATGACCAACAACATCTCCATTCTGCTGCACTTGTTCAGAAACCGAGGATTCCTCTTGAGAATTGGCTAGTTCAGATCTGTCTTGCAATGAAGAATTCTTGTTCCCCTGAGCTCCATTAGCTTGAGCTTGAGATCCAAGTACCTTGATAGAAGGACTACTCGAAACACGCGGTAAATTCAACTTCTCATTTTCCATCAAATGATTAGATCTAAAACCAAAATCAGGATTGTTTGGAGCAACCTGGCTCGTTCTGCCATTGAAACTCCTGCTTCCAAAGCGAGAAAACCTTGCAGCTCTTTCAGCAAATCCAGGATCAGCAGTGAATTCAGCCACACTAGATTTCACACTCATTGAATGTCCTGAACTGGGTAACTTTTCTTTCACCAAATGATCCATAATTGGCAAATTTAGCATAGGAGGGGAATTCAAAGGAGAGGTATAGCATGAAGTAGTAGTAGTGTTGGCCCTGTTATTACCATTATTCATATGAGAAGCAAAAGAATGAGGTGAGATCTCGCCGGAGTTTCCATTGTTACCCAACTTTCTTATCAATTTCCTGATAACAACGCTCTCATTAGAGATGTTTGAATTGGATACAACTGGTGAAGAAACCATTGAACTCAGGGCAGAGTCAAAATGGAGACTGTGATCCGTCGACCTTTCCCAGTTGGGTTTGAAAAAGCAATCTAAGGACTGCTCCGATGAACAATTCAGATCGTTTGGTTGAATTTCCATGGCGGAAGAGAAAGAATTCCAGGGGGGCATTTGTGAAAGCGATGTTGGATCAAAGTGAGTGGCTGAGGCAGGGATTCCAGCATTGAGAAACAAGTCATTCCCCATGAGCCGAGGTGAATTCAATTTTAATATGACTGAAATGGAATAGAACTGTAAAAGAAAATTAAGCAAAGAGAGAGAGAAGGGAAGATGAATTGAGGGGGTAATGAGAGTTAAATAGCAGAAAAAATGAAGTTGTTAGTTTGACCTTTTTCTATCCTTGTTTTTTATTATGTACAGGTAATTTTTCAACGGTGCCTTCTTTCTCCGTGAAAGCCGGAGAGTTACTGGAGTTGCTGTTGCTGAGTGCGACGGTTCAACTAAATTCAGTAAATTGTGTGAAATTAAAAATGAACATATATGTTACCGGGTTAGAATTATCTGTAGACTTCAGAATTAAGAAGCTGGTTTTCGGAACCATTGAAATTGTTTCAAGCATCTATCATTCACCAAACAGCATGACATTTTTTAATTCATTGATTTTGTCGACCTGGCTGCAATGTTGTTACATCCATTTTTTCTGTGCCATAAAATTTGAAATATTCTGCATAAAAATTAAAAATTTTGATGTAAAATTTAAAATACTTACATGAAAATTAAAATATTTAATATAAAATAAAAATAAAAATAAGCATATGGGTAACAATGCTTTGACATAGTATAGTTTATGGAATTTGATCGTCTATTTTATAGTCAATGGAAGTTGATATATTTAATATAGATATTTTTAAAGACTATTTTAAAATGAAAAAGCATTAAATATAATAATTAATTCTAAAAAATAATTTTTATCTATATCTTCAAAAAAATGTTTAAAATATTTTGTAGAATATTCAGTATATATATATTTTTTTATGATACCTGCCAAAGATAAATGTATCATCTTTCTTACTCAAAGTGTATTTGAACTTTAAAATGAGTTCGGAAAAAGTAATTTGTTAACAAGGGTAGTGATAGCAAAATAATAGTTTAATCTAAAGATTTTGCAAAAGGTTTAATCTCCACCTTACAATTTTAGATTTTAATAATTTTAAGAATAATTATTTTATACAAACTTTTATATACAATAATATTTGATATGATATAATTTTATTGTTATCACAAAATTTATTCTTTTTTATTCTCATAATTTTTTTCTTTCATAAAAGTATAAAATATATGGTAGCAATTTACCACATTAATTTGTCTAATTGAGTTTATATATTTAATAATAGGCCTCAAATTTAAAAGGTTGATTCTTATTGACTTAAAAGATGATATAATGCTTAAAAAAGGTTGTAGTAAAATTATACTTATCAAAGCCAAAAAAATTAAAGAAATTGTAAATTTAGATTTAACATTACTAATTTAATACTTTACAGTGACAAATTTATACACGAATTTATATAAATATTATATTAAAAATATAGGAATAATTTTACTTTAGTCCTTAATATTCAAAAAGTAATTTCAATTAGCATATTTTTTGACATATTTGTTAGAACTTAATTAATTATGTGGGCTTATATATTTAATAAATATGTGTTACAAATTATCGTATAGGTTAAGTTCATAAAATTAAATGATTTATAAAAATTTTAAAGTAAGTTTTATGCATCTAATTGAGTACAAGTTATTTTATTATGTATAAAAATTAGAATTTATTTTTATTTTATGATGGGTCAAATAAAAATAAATAATATGAACTGCCCAATGATTTATAATTTCTTATACTTATTAGAATTATGTTTTTTAAAATTAATATAAAAGGACACTATTCTTTTATTCTATTAACAAAAGAAAAATTCTAGCTTTTGTCTTTAGTTTTAAAAGATTTATAGTTAAACTCTGTAGATTTAAAATAACCATATGAATTCAGGTATATTTCTATAAACTCTAATTTTATTTTTGATAATACAACATAAGATTTATATAATAATAAGTAGTATTAAAAGTCAGCTTATATTGAATCATTGAAAAATTCAATTTTCTTAAGTGTGCATATATATATATATATATATGATGTATTATTTATGTTATTTTTGTTTAAATATATGTACATATATATTGTTTGGATAAATTTTGTGAAATTTACGTGCATATTTTGAGGTTGTTTTAATAAACATTCAAAGTATATATGATTGGATATGGCTTTAGATGTGTCTGTATAAAATTACCGAGTTAGTGTATAGTGCGAGCAAATAAATATACACAAAGAAAGTCGAAGAATTCAAATTGATTTTCGTCGATTTATCCCACACCAAATTCAACAAGCAAACTATGAAAATTTAGATAGGTGGTGGGTGAAATCTAGAAAAGACGACATAGAAATTAAGATTGCTGTGGCAAATTTTATTGTGTTCTTGATCGGGAAATTTCAATTGAGTCTATATGTAAAATATGATTTAAGTTTAATATTGAGATTTTCTTGCAATTTAGCCTTAAAATTTGAATTTTTTTTATAGATTCATCGAAAAATAAAGTTTATAGGATTTAAAACAAAATCTGTAACGATTTTGCAATTTAGTGCAAAACAAAATTTAAAAAAAAAAATTATAATTAGGCCTCTAAACTTCTAAAATTTATATTTTTTATTTAATTTTTTTTTAAATTTAAAATTAATGCCAAATATAAGAAAATAAAATTTCAAACTAACTTTATGATTGATATTAAGGTCAAAATTAAAGTTTTATTTATAATTTTTAGACTTAAATTTGTAATTTTTACAATTTAGTCCTAAATAAAGTTCGAATTTTTATTGATCCTACATTGAAATTTAGTTTACTTAATCTACACTTATATACACTTACGAGGTGAACCCAATCTCTAGATAAAAGGTGGTTCATAGAGTTTAGGTGTGATAAATACTACTCAAGATTCCTAACACTCCTTTCAAGTTTATTATGTGTGTTGAACCATGATAGACTAGTCAATTTATTGTCAATTGTATTAAGATATATGAAACTTAATATTGAGTTATGATATTAAATAATACTTGATTATAAAAAAATCATAAGAAAAATATTAAAAAAATATATTATGTGTGTTGAAGTTTATTATGTGTGTTGAACCATGATAGGCTAGTCAATTTATTGTCAATTGTATCAAGGTATGTGAAACTTAATATTGAGTTATGATATTAAATAATACTTGATTGTAAGAAAATCATAAGAAAAATATATTATTTTATGTTTAATTTTAAATATTGATACAATAGACTCTTATGATATATAGTATTCAAAAGTAAATTAATTAAAGCAAAAATATTAGCAAAGTAACCTCTCTTATGAAAATTGATTTCACTCAGAATATTAAAAAATGTTGCATGTGTAATTCATGCGTTTATTGTCCTATTTAAAGGATGGTCATTACTTAGTTGAATTACATATATACCTACGATAATAAATATGTAATGATTATTTAGTTATATATAAATAGTAAATTGGTCAAAAAAAGTTTATTATTTAATATCTCTTATTGTCAGTGTTTGATTACTATACTAAGATATCACTTACAAGCTAATTTTTTATTCAAAGGCTAAATATTAATATTTTGCTCAGTATCTTATAATGGGCCACCGTAATTTAAAATTATTACTACTCGCATAATAAGGTGTTTAAGTGAGCGAAATTATTTTGTTTTATTACTATATTTTTAGTTTCAAATTATACTTCAAATATTTTTGTTAATATCAAATTCTATTTTTATACTTAATGGCACTAACTTCAAGGTATGACAAGAGAATGTATTTCGTAGAGTCATGGATCTCGATTTAGCTTTGAAGATTGACCTACCACTCTTATTAATAAAAGTACCTTTGATGACAAGGGAGAGTTGAAAAAGTGGGAATGATTAAACTGCATGAGTTTAATGATTATGAAGCATTTTATTCCAAAAGCTTTTCAAGGTACTATGTCTGAAAAACATTGATATGGCTAAGGGTTTCTTTCATGATCTTAAGAAAAGATTTATTAATGTAATAGTCAAAAGTTGATGTAGCACTATGATTGAAATTATAATGATTAAAATAAGAAAATTTTTCTAATTTACAAGTTCAAATAAGTTAAGAAACGAATTTTAGTTAAATTAGTTAGAAAAACTTTTTATATTAAAAGCTAGTTATTAGGTAAAATAGTATATTACATAAAATGGATATAACAAATAATTGGGTGGACTAATTGCTAATAGATTAAATTAAAATAAGATAAAAAAGTTGGCGTAAAGTATAGTTAATTCAAAGTTGTGGAGAGAAAATATAATTAAGAAAAAATAAGGGTATTGAATGATATTTTTAAGAAGATTCCACACATTTTCATATAATTCACGTAAAATGAGAGAAATAAAAGGTAGAAAGCTTACCATTCTTCTTATAGAACAAACCCTAGGGAAGGAATGAAATCAAAAAAAGCTTGACAAAAATCAAGCCAAATAAATTAAAGAAAAAAAAAGAAAATCAAGCAAAGAATACAAACTTTTAGAAATTCTTTTTAAGCTTTTAATTTAAGTTAAAGGTAAGAAAAAATCTTCTCTAATTTTTTACAAAAATTATAAAATTAGTTATTAATGTTAAAAGAATAAATTAATGTATTGATGATGATGAGAAATTGATGTTATTGTTGTATTTATGGTTATTGGCATATGCATATATAAAAAATATATTGGTTTTGTTTGGTTATAGGAGAGAAATTTCTGTCATTATATAGTAGCAAGTATGGAAGGTGTTTAATTAAATCATAATGTGAGAGCAGTGGTGAAATGAGTGTGTGAATTAGTAGTCATGAAATAGTGTATTGGACGATATGTATATTAGTAGTAATGATGGTTTAATATGTATGTTTGATATTGAGAAGATATGTAAACTTATATGGTGTGTTTTGGACATATTTTGGTGCACTTAAATGGTTATTTTAAAGGATGAATTATGGTAGTGCATGTCTTAGTCACAAGTGGTTCCATTAGAGCAAAATTATTTCATTTGTGTTTAACATGCATGTTCTGAATTTTTCTAAAAAGAGTGTAAAGAATGATTTGTAACTTTAGTTGTAGATATTTGTTTAATAAACAATAAAAAATTCTATATAAACTAGACACACTCAGGTATAACATAGTAAAAAATTAGAATTTTTTAATGAGAATAAAATTTTTTATAATCCCGTAACAAAGCTATTCAAATAGATGACTGAAACTGTTTTCACTGAGTAATGTGTCAAAATTAGGTTATGACTTAAGTTTCAGAGATTGAAATTGAAATCCATAAAAATCCACTAAATCTAGACACATGAGAACCTATTCTATTAATATTATAACTTTAGAGTTATCACCAATTAAATATAGCAAAGTATGAAATTTGGTTGATCTGTTATAAAATTGCACAGGTTAAGGTTCATAGTAGTAATGTAAGGAAAAATTGCAAACCCTAAGTAAATGTTAGTATTTGTATAGTAAGTTATTGCATGATGTATATTTTATGGTACTAAGGTAATAGATTAAAAGTGTAGAGTAATTAAATTGCATGTGGATGAATTAAAATAAGCTAAGAAGGTAATTATATGTGCCAAACCTAAATATGCATCATCACCGAATTATGTTCTTTCAATTGTTCATACCTTGAGTTTTAAGTAACAAAATTGAGTTTCGAAAAAAGTTACATAAACTAGACACACAAAGGATAATGAATAAAAATTTTAACCTCTGCCCTATACCCTGCCAAGCCTAGTGAATTTTTTAAACAAACCTTGTGCTATATGCCAATTCTTTAGGTAACCAAAAACCAAAAAATTTAATAACTTGATGTGCATAACTTTGAATTAAGTTTGATAAAATTCATAGGCAACCTTGATATGCTAATTTTTCAAAAAATATAAGTGATCATGCATATGGCATATTGCTCATGGTTCAAAAAATATATTATACCGATTATTCTAATAAGATTTTAATTGGCTATAGATTGACGATTGAAGACACAGTTGCCGACAACTTCTTAGGATACTCCTTAATTAG
>JAWDEX010000002.1:3404261-3415774 GCA_035221805.1 Trichilia hirta | reverse complement strand
TAACTCATTCTATCCCTTTTATATGTATATAGCACTAAAACTATTTTTTTTAACATATATCTCTATTTCTCTATTTTATCAAATTCAAAATCCTAAATTACTACTCATCGGCCATTTATCCATTTCTACTAAATGAATTCTATAGCCATTCATATACCTTACAAACCATTTTCAAATGTGAGTTTAAGATTAAGCAATGCCTTTCAAAAAAATTAGCATTCGAATAAATAGTAACCGAACAAAAATTGTAAATAGTAACCTCATCATATTTTTTATTCAAACCTTATTTTGAACCATTCCACCTCTCATTTCATATTTTCTAACTAAATTCTTTAAATGCGCATCTAATTTAAGCTAACTTAAACTTAAACTCTACAAATTTTCTAAACATAACAACCTAAACTCTGACTTTCATTTAAAACACATAATCAAACTTAAACTAGTTAAAAAACTTACCAAGAGAGTACTTCTAGTTTGAGAAAACTGAGTTCTTGCCCGATTGTTGATCAAATCAAAAATCCCTAATTTTTTTCATAAACCTTAGCTTTCCATTTCTCTTCTATCTCTACAAAGGATGGCAAAACACATGAAATTAATAGACTAAAAAACTTTAGAGTGATGAAAATAAGTTAATTTGAGTGAGAAATTTGAAAGAATTTGGCTTGGTAGTGAGAGAGAAATTTATGTTTAGAGAGAAAAGAGAAGAGAAGTGTGTTACGGGTAAGGAGAAGAAGAAGAAGAAGAAGAAGAAGAAAAGGAAAGAATGTTTTTGGATTGTGAATCATTTTAATGGGGGTGAAATTTCCATATTACCCTTATACAGTAAAAATAAAGAGAAATTAAGAAAGGCATAAAATGGAGATTTCATTTACAAAGGCTTAGAAAACTAAGTTCATACCCCTTAATTTTGACCTTAATAACTATTTCAGTTTAATTCAAAAATGGTTGAAATTTATCTAAATGGAATCTTATTCCATTAGCTTTCACTAAAAAAAAGGTTTGTCATTCGAACTTTTCGATTAATGGAAATTTCCTTGAAGATAAGATGCGCAGAATGGCTTAAGGACTCAATTTTGAACCCTTTATTTTCGACCTGTATTTCTCTTCCAATTTAACCTAAAATTTATTTAAATTAGTATCAATAGAACCTTTATTCTGTTATCTTTCATTTAAAAAAAATAGCTCATCAATCAAATTTCTAAATTACCAAAAAAATGCGTTTAAAGTTGAGGTGTATAGGGGGGGACAAGCTCGCTGTAGTGAGTTGCCTACTCGCTGCAATTAGAAATGTCTCGCTGCAGCAAGAATTGTCCCACTGCAACAGACTATTTTTTCGCTGCAGTGGGAATGCCTCCACTGCAGCCAAGGCTTTCCCTTTTGCTCTTAAAACTTTCTACTTCTACTTTGTGACATCGTTTCTCTCTCATCCAAACTCCGATTTACACAAAATTTGATTCTATAAAACTCTATATCTATCTATTTTCATATAAAATAAATGGATTTCAAATTAAATTCTTTTAGTTAAGAGAAATTCACAATTAAAGCTCGAGTGTGCGAAATAGACCTTATGATCAAAATTTTCTAACCGCTTTAAAACTTTTCCAAATATTTCCAGATCACCAATTAAATTAATATAGAGCTAATAAATTGATAATAAGAGAAAAATAGGCACCCAAAAAAATAAATTTTACAGAATAATAAAAATACCTTAAGGGATAAAATGATAAAAATGCTCTTGATTTAAAAAATGGGTGTTATAGACATTCTAAATATTCTACTTCAATCTTTAATTTAAAAGATTTAGTCAATTTAAGAATAAGAGTAAACATTCTAAATGTCTAACCTTATATATTTAATTAATTAAAAGAATTTAATTAAAGTTTAATTAATCAAAAAATAAACAAACATTCTTAATGTCCTATTTCATTTTGACTAATTTTATTTTTAAAAATTAGTCAAGAACGAAAATAGACATCCTAAATACGCTATTTTGTTTTGATTAAGATTTAATTATATAAAATAATTTTTTATTAACCGAAAAGACAGTAGACATCCTACCTGTATCTTGAATAATTTTAATTAATTAACCAAAAGATAAAATATAGGTATCTTAAATGCTCTATCTTAATCTTTAATTAATCTTTAAATTAATTTTAAAATAATTTTTCTGTTTCATAAATATATTAAAGATTTGGACTAAATTCACAAATATTTACAATTTATTTCTTTGGACTAAATTGTAAATATTTTGTAAATTTTTCCTAATTCATAAAATAAAATTAACTTTGGTTAATTTGTTAACAAAATAAACAACTAAGTCAAAATAAAAATATTTAAAATTAAATTGTGGGAAATTCTAAATTTTGGGACTTAATAAAAATTAACTAAAGTAGACCTAATTGAAATTAATCAAAATAGATTTAATTGAAATTACCCAAATAAAACTAAATACATACATTTCTTACATATTATAAATATAAATTTTAATTTACTCAAAAAATAAAGTAAAACAAACAAACAAATAAATAAATAAAATTAAAATTTATTTACATATAGAAAATTAAATACCTATTTCTTTCTCCTTTCTTTATATCTTTTCTTTCTTTTGTTTCTTTTTCTTGTATCTTTCTTTTCTGTCTTCGTCAATATTGTTCTTTTCGTCTTCAATTCTCTTCATATATCTATTTTCCTTTTGCGTAAGTTTTTTCTTTTCTCTCTGTGTACTTATCTGCCCATTCATTATTTTTTCTCAATTCTCTTTTATAAGCAAAATTTCACTGCCGACGTAACTTACCTATTTTCTTTAACTTTTAATTCTTCATAACTTTCTATAACTCCGTAGTTTTCTTTAAATCTCCGAAACTTCTCATAACTCTCCACTTTTTTTTATCCACCACTTTCCATAATTTTCTATTTTTTTTATTATTTTTAGGAAAAAACTAAAGTGGGGTATGACAATATCGAAATTAAAGTGTTCGATTCTTTGCATTATTTTTTAAAGTTCAGATTTTTTTTGGGGTTGGTTGGTTGTTTTAATTGATGAGAAATATAAAATGAAGAGAAGAAAATAAATTAAAATTGGAATCTTTTATAGAATACTCATTTGTTTTTTGTTTTATTTTGACTTCGGGGTCATGATTTTCTTTTAAGAAAAATTATTTAATTTGATTTGATATTGTAAATAATATTTACGACCATTGCAAAATATAGGTATTTAAGTCATTTTGTTAGCAAAGGGGTATTTGTGTCTTTACAGTAGTCAACAAGAGTCAAAGACTAACGGTGATTGAAAAATGAAACGGAAGAGATTTTGTTGACGGTAAAGATCGAGGGTGCTTTTGTTATATGAGTCAACATATTGGGGTATAGATGTCATTTGAAGTAAAATACCCAATAAATTATTTTTATTTATAAAAAAGTAATAAAATAAAATAAAACATATTTATCACATTCTTAATAGAATACACTATTTTGGATCATGAAATTTCGTACAAGACATGGCATAAATTATAAACCTCTAGCTGACTCTTTCTCAGTAATATATTATGTTTAATAATATTAGTTTTTAATAAATTTATTTATTTTCATCTAATAGTAGAATTAAATTAATTGTACGATTGCATCACTTTATTTACAAATATAAAAAAATAAAAAAAATAAATAAATTATTTTCGTTTCATTTGTCCATGCGTCCACCAAAACTGCATTCATGTCCGTCAACCAGAATAAAGGCCCAGGTGCCATTGAATATGCTGCCACGTGTACACTCACTCGTTCCGCATATCCCCTCACA
Source organism: Trichilia hirta (assembly GCA_035221805.1). Taxonomy (NCBI): domain Eukaryota; kingdom Viridiplantae; phylum Streptophyta; class Magnoliopsida; order Sapindales; family Meliaceae; genus Trichilia; species Trichilia hirta. The sequence continues at coordinate 3,411,981 of JAWDEX010000002.1, read as the reverse complement.
GTCCCATCCCGTAAGTCTCCACTTCTAAAACTCCAGTTCCATCGCGAACAGGATCAATTACAAAACTCAACTAGTCTTTATCAAAACACGCTGAACCAAACGAATATTCCAAAGGAAATTCCACGATATAAAAAAAATAATAATATTCCTTTGTCATTCTTCAGATATTCCTTTCCTCTGTTCATCTATATATATAGAAACTCCACTAAAAATTTATTAACGGTACTTCTTCTGCTATTCAGCAACAGAATATGTCTGGTTTTGTGAGATCGAAACGAGTGACTGATCCATTGACTGAGAATGTCAAGGCTCAACTCTTTGGCCGTGAGCACGGTTATGTTAGCAGCGGAAGCGAACATTCTGCCACCGCTAGCGCAGACGATGACTCTCCTTGTCTGTCGGAACTCGTTCACGATTTTCTGGAACAGGACTCCCGGACTCCGCCACTTGGTTACGATTCCGATTCAGATCAGGTCGACTCAGTCGCTGACTTGACTGATAAAATCGACGACATTCTCAAAACAACTGCTAGCGGCAATGTGGATTTATACAGGAACCTACTTGAAACTCATGTTTTGAAAGCAGTGCAAGTGTTTTGGTGTTTCCGACAGCAAAAAAGTGTTTTCAGACGAAAAGTCATGACATTTCTGCGCGAACTAGGCTACAATGCGGCGATCTGCAAGACGAAATGGAATTCCTCCGGCGGCGGAATCAACTCCGGTAGCTATGAGTTCATCGACGTCGTCCAATCAAATCTTTTTACTTCGCAGACCCGATATTTCATTGACCTCGACTTCGGCGCGGAATTCGAAATCGCCAGACCGACGAATAGTTATACTAGTTTGTTAGAATCATTGCCTAAAATTTTTGTTGGCAAGAGGGAAGAGTTGAAGAGGATCGTGAAAAACACGTGCGATGCCGCCAAAATATCGCTCAAGAGTAAAGAGTTATCGTTGCCTCCTTGGAGAAAGAACCGCTACGTGCAAAACAAGTGGTTCGGTCCCTACAAACGGACCGTTAATCCAATTCCGGCCAATTCGTTTGCTACCGTAGTACCAGTTAGCAACGGCGTTAAATGTAGGAGGGTTGGGTTTGAGAACGGAGTTAACGGCAGTACGTTTGTATGCACAAAATGATGATGACGTTAAAAATTTATAAAAGAAATTGGAGAATAAACCATGAATATTCGACTTTTTTTAATATATATATATATATATTTTAATTTAGAAAAGAAAATGATTAAAGTTAAAGCATAAAGTGTAACGCGGCAAATGCGCATCGTTTGACGTTAGTGGGGCCGTAAGCACAATGGCTGTAAGATGGCGACTCACGTGAAAATATACAGTGTGCAATTATTTAAAGGAGTAACCTTTCCTATAATTTCTCAAAGTGATAAATATTCTTTATTCTCTTACAGTATTTAAAAAAAAAAAAATTATAATTTTTTAAAACAATAGATATTTTTTATTTAAAAATAAAATATATATTTTTATTATATAAATTTTTAATTTTTATTTTATAAACTTTGGCATTAAAATAATTATTTTTTGTTAAAAAATATTTATATTTTCAATATTTTAATTTATAATATTTTATAATATATATAGATAAATAGATTAATTTTTAAAATTTAAATTTTAAATATTTTTATTTTATATTTATGATAACTTATGAATTTATTTTATTTTATAATTTAAATTTATAAATATTTTATTTTATTTTACTTTTAAAATTTAAGTAAAAATAATTAAAATATTTTATTTAAATTATTAGATGACTATAATATTTTATAATTATAAAAAATTAATTTATAAATATTTTTTAAAAAATGTATTCAATATAAATAAAAGATTATAAATTAATCTTTTATTTTATGATACTTTATGTTAAAAAATTTATAATTTAATTTTTAAAAATTAAATTTAAAATATTTTTATTTTATAATTTAAATTTATAAAATTATAAATATAATATTTATAATTTTATATTTGTATTTAATAAATTTCTTTTAAAAGTAGTTATTATATATAATTATGAAATAATTTTTTACACTATAAAATATTATAATTTTTTAATAATTAAATTAAAATATATAATTTTTAAAAGTAAAAATAAAAAATTATAAATTTAAATTATAAAATAAAATTAAAAATTTTAATTAAATATAAAATCATAAATTATATACTAATTTCTTCTTTTGTAATAATTTATATTAAAATAATATATTATTTAATTTTTAAAGATTAAATTTAAAATATATTTATTTTTTTATTTATAAAAATTTATGAATTTACTTTTATTTTATAATTTAAATTATATACTATAATTTTTTAATAATTAAATTAAAATATTTAATTTTTAAAAATAAAAATAAAAAATTATAAATTTAAATTATAAAATAAAATTAAAAATTTTAATTAAATATAAATACAAAATCATAAATTATATACTAATTTCTTCTTTTGTAATAATTTATATTAAAATAATTTGCAATTTAATTTTTAAAGATTAAATTTAAAATTTTTTATTTTTTATTTATAAAAATTTATGAATTTACTTTTATTTTATAATTTAAATTTATAACAAATTTTATTTTTATTTTTAAAAATTAAATAAAAATAAATTAAATATTTTATTTAAATTATTAGATGACTACAATACTTTATACTATAAAAAAGTTTAATTTATAATTTTATATTCATAAGTACTTTTAAAAAAATTTATTAAATATAAATATAAAATTATAAATTTAAAATTTAAAATATAAACTATTATATTCATTCAATAATTTAACTAAAATATTTAAATTATTTTTACTTAATTTTTAAAAATAAAAGTAAAATGTTTATAAATTTAAATTATAAAATAAAAATAAAACAATAAATTACCATAAATATGAAATAAAAATATTTTAAATTTAATCTTTAAAAATTAAATTATAAATTATTTTAGTATAAAGTATTATAAAATTTTAAAAAAATTGATATATAATTTATAAGTTCATAGTTATCTTTAAATTTAATTATAAATTTTACTTTATTTTTATAATTTAAATTTACAAAAATTTTATTTCATTTTTATTTTAAAAGTTAAATGAAAATAATTAAAATATATTGGTTAAATTATTGAAAAACTATAATATTTTATATTATAAAAAATTTATTTCATAATTTTATGTTTATAAGTACTTTTGAAAGAAATTTATTAAATATAAACATAAAATTATAAATTTTATAAGTTTAAATTATAAAAATAATAAATACATATATTATTATGAATCTAAAATAAAAATATTTTAAATTTAAATTTTAGAAATTAAATTATAAATTTTTTAGTATAAAGTATTATAAAATAAGAAATTAATTTATAATTTTATATTTATATTTAATAAATTTTTCAAAAGTACATATGAATATAAAATTATAAATTAAATTTTTATTATATAAAATATTATAGTCATTTAATAATTTAAATAAGATATTTAAATTATTTTTATTTAATTTTTAAATTTAAAATATAATTTTATAAATTAAAATTGTGAAATAAAAATGAGTTCATAATTTTTTATGAATTTAAATTAAAAATAATTTAAATTAAATTTTTAAAATTAATATTTTAATAAAAATTAATTATTTTAACTTATTAATTTATAAGATAAAAACTAAAGATTCATACAGTAAAAATTATAGATTTATTTGATAAAAGTATATATTTTTATCTCTTACTAAAGAAAGTATTTGTTATTTTAAAAAAGTAGACGAGGGTTTTTGTTATAAAAATACTGATGAAAAGATAATTGTCAAAACTTGAAACTATAGAGTGCATTTATTATTTTTTTTTATTATTTAAATAGCTCGGCTGCAATATTATTAATTTTTTATATAACTTTAAATGTAAAATTATAAAATATATTTAATATTATTAATTTTTTAATAATTTATAAAATTAAAATTATTACGTGACCCCTATATCTCAATGCTAATTATACTCTAATTTATAAAAGAAAAATATTGAAATAAGAAATCCGACGATAATATCATATAATTATCTAGAGTTATGACTTGGCAATAATGATGTGATATTATACTTGGCAATAATGATGTGATATTATACTTAGCTATTGATGAAAATTAACAAGGGACAAGTGGAGTTGGTGTTTTAGATAAGCTTGTTTATGTTATCATTTTTCAATTGTCTGAGAACGGACGAGAAGATACGCGATCCCATGACGTAAATTTTATACAAATATTATTTGTCCTTTGAATAAAGAAAGGGATTTAACTACTCACACCAAAACATGTAAAATTGGCCAATGTAAAGGATAGTAGACACTTTCTAATGAAAAAAAAAAATAAAAAAAAAAATTTGCTACTAAGAAATCCCTATATTATTACATACTACTGCTGCTACTACTACTGTTGTATGGCACGGATTGACTATTATCCCTGTGGCAATGTGTATTTAGTCATTGAATGTGTAAAATGAAATTTGGAGATTTGCACAAATTAAAACATATAACCTAAAAATTATGTATATTATAAAAATTAAAACGTGTAATTAAAGGGTTAAAATTAAAATTCGTAATACAAAAGTTAAAGATATAATGTAATTGTTGAATTTGAAGCAAGTATATCTATATGTTGATGTAATATTATGTATTGTTATATGTCATGATTTAAAATAAGTTTAAATAATATGATATACAAATGGTTAAAAAAAATTTAGTGGATTGAGGATTAATTGTTCTCTCATATAAACTATCGGTATTAGAGATCAACTTAATAATAATATGACATGAAATTAACGAGTTCAAGTTGAATACAAATAAGTACATTATTAAATAAATAAAATGAATATTATATGATAAATAATTATGATATATTTACATATAATATTTTTAAAGTATATTTATTCATAACATGATTAGTTATTCGGACAATTATATTTTATTTTGAGTTTTTTATGATTTAAGATTATTTTCTATTTTCTATTTTTTAAATAGTGTTTAGCTATATTTTTTACATTAAAAAATGTGTTTAAAATAACCTATAATTAAAATAAAAAATAATTAGCGTTTGAATAACCTATAAGTGTTTTAAAAATATGTTAAGTTAACTTATATTTGTTATGGCTGTTAATATTTTATTTGTTTATGCACTTGGATAATTATATTGATAACTACATTACAACGTGAACAAACCAATTTTCTTTTTTCTTTTTTTAACATTACAACTAAACAAGTTATAATATATAAAAAAGTCATTCATAATTCACATGAATAGAATAATTATTTATAATTATAATTGTTTAAAAATACATTTTTAACAATTAATATAATAAATACTACATTTTATATTATTATTAATTAGTTTTTTATTATTAACCATTAAATCAATATGTATAAAAATTAATTAAATATAAAAATAATTTCAATTATTTATAAATATTTTATTAATATTGATATATGTATTTTAAATATTTAACCTGAATATTTATAAAAGACTCAAGTAATGTTTATGTTTTCACTGAAAATAACCCTCAATCTATTTAGAATTAGATATTGTCATAACAATATTTTCATTCCTTTAAAGTCAAATCAGGGAAAGAACCAATTTAAGAAATTATGATTGGTCAAACTAGTCAGAGAACCTATTTAAATCTCATGACATTTAAAGAACTGTGACTAAATTAGTAAACCTGTTGTTTTTATATGATTATTTAACAAATGACGACTTCACCGTAAATTACCCAGAAATTGCAAGATGGATGGAAACGATTTCATTGATATGATACAAATCCTAAGATGTATTTTGTTCGATTCATAACAATACTGCAATACATAGACTAATAAACATTAAATGTTCTTCTACATGTATTAAGCTAAAGAATGAAGTCTTTAAAAAAAAACAAGATAAATAAATAGCCAACAATGAAGCATTGATGTCATGCTATGAAAATACGAGGTAAAAATAAGAGTAATATTATATAGCTTAATTTTATTTTAAGCAATATAATATTTATTAAGTATCATTCAGCAAATAAATAAAATTTAAAATACATAACGTATTATTTTTTTTTTTTTTTAAATTTTGGGTATATAGTTATTATTGTATTCTAAATCTCGTAAAAGTAAGGCTTTCCTATTTTGTATTAAGATTTTTTGCCTTCTTACGAGCAATACAAATTCTTCTGCTTCTTCTTTTATTACGTTTTCAACGAGTTCTTTCACACTTTTTCACCAACAAATTTTCTAAAACTGTTATCATGATTATTTTTAAAGATTATACAAGATTTAGCGTGAAAGAAAGTTAGGGTTTGAAATCAATTTGAGGGTCTTTAAATTTAAGGATTTCAGCAAAAATTTAAGAATTCTTTTTAAGTTGTGGTAAGCATTCCACTTAGTTTAAAGTTTTATAATTTATTTTTGCATAAATTTTGAAATGAATTTTACTGTGTATGGATTGAGTTTTCGATATGAGAATACAGTGATATTATTTTAAAATTTTACTTTAAAACTTAAATAAGTATCGTTAATAGTTATTCTGAAAGTGTTAAAACTCGAATTTAAAAGTTTAAGTTAGTACCCAAATAGATTAGGGTTAAAATTAGTTTGGAAGAGAAAAGAAATAATCCTGACAATATGAACCTTTTGGTAGTTATCCTCATTTTTTAAAAAATAAAGCTACTTTTAGAAAAAACCTATTAAAGACAAAATTATTCTACACTGAAAATCTTTTAAAGCAAGTATTTATAATATCAAATCAGAGTTTATTTGTCTTATCAAAGAGCCCTAAAACATTCTAGTTTTTATATGTTTTGTTACATTATTTTAGTTTTCAAGACCCGAATAAAATTTTTTAACCTGAACAAAATTCTCAAACCCAAGTAAAAGTTGTTAGTGTTGTATTCCCTAAAATCATTAGTGTTGTCAGTTTTTAGCATATTATATTGAGTTACTGTAAAATATATATTATACATATTTTATTAATAATAAAAGTATTTCAATTCATATGTATATACTGCTTCTTCTATCTAATCATATTAGTGATAGAATACACATGTCAATTGTTCAAAATAATTGGATCATTTAAATTGTTCCTTACAAACATAATATCAATTAGACATTGATATTGTATAGTAAATACATTAAATGTCTTCAGTGAATATCATGAGATGATATTAGTGCGAGTGATATGATAGTCATATCATTAGGATATTAGTATGGAATAATAGTTAGAGAACTATTATTTGAATGTGACCAAAGTATGGTGAATCACACGAATGTATGATGTCAATGATTCATCATTAAATTATATGGGTGTGTTAACTACTCTTCAGACCTTGGACGTCATGGTTGTCAATTGGTATAGATGCACATAGTTTATATGGTGTATAAATACGAGACTAATCACGTCTTGTACACATAAGCTAGTTTGGTCATGTATTATTTATATCGAGTAGCAAATGACTGTCAGAAGGAATCCTTTGACTCGATATAGTGGATTTCGAGGTATCGTTGACTCGATCCAGATTTAAGTTCCCAGTCAGATATTAGTAAACGACTAAAAATAAAGTCTTTGGCCAAAGCACAAAAGTCATACAAAATGTTCGTCATGACAAGTTCAGTTTGTACTGACTAATTATCCGAATAAAATTGAATTAAGGGTTTTGACATTCGTGAGCCCTGATTTAGTTAGGATTAGACGAACGGAAGGAGATT
>JAWDEX010000002.1:3352599-3363058 GCA_035221805.1 Trichilia hirta | reverse complement strand
GTACTTGAGAAGAACCAAAGAGATGTTTTTTTATTGATGGAGAAAAAGACTTAAAACTTGAATGTTATACTAATTCAAGTTTTCAGTTCAATAAAAATGATAGCAAATCTACTTTAGGATATTTGTATATCCTATAGTTGAGCAATAAGCTAAAAAAGTTTCAAATAAGAAGTTACTGCTAATTTTACTACTAAAGTAAAATATATTACAACTTTAAAAGCGACAAAAGAGGGTATTTAGATGAAGAAGTTTATTGTTGAACTTGGTGTAGTTCTTACCATTGTTGATCCTATTCTATTATATTGCAATAACAATAGAGCCATAGCACAAGGTAAAGAACCAAGGTCTCATTAGAAATTTAAACACATTTTATGAAGATTTCATCTTATTCGTGAGATTATTACAAGAGGTGACCTCTAGATTGTCAAAGTATCTTTTGGCAAAAATATAGCAAATTTGCTCACCAAAGTTTTATCACAAAAGATGCACAAAAGACATTTTAAAAAAATGGGTCTTAAGCATAAAGGTGATTAACTTTGAGTGCAAGTTAAAGATTGTAAGAGTTAGACCCTATAAGCCAATCAAAAATAGTTGTGATGGGCATTATCTTTTGTAAATCTTTTTTAATTAGTAATAAAATAAATATTTTATGGCAAATTCTTTTATTATTAGTATACATATTTACATGTATGATGATAAAGTCTATAGAATGTTTGTAATATATATCTAATTATGATAAGATCATATTTATAAGATAGAAATATTAGATACATTATTTTTATAATATTCTCAGTCATAGAACTATAAAGTAGGGCCTTTATAGTACCGATTAGACTAGTACACATTTTGCATGTTTGTTAAAAAGGTGATTATTCTTATAAATTACTTGTGTAGTGATACTAAGGCAAATGTGTAGGTGGTCATTCAAAAATGAGTTCACTGAATTGACTCACAGTATAATTGCCTAAATGATAATAATACTTTACTATCAATTAAACATTCTTCATATCAGTAGTGTAAGTGATTCTTAGACTTAAGAATATCATAGTTATCTTGTGGGTGAAATACTATACTTTGATACTAACTTAAGATGGATCATAAGGTTCATTATGGATAGTTATTAGATATAATACTATACTTATGGAGATATGTGAATATTTAATAAAGGATCTGTCACCATTTAGTACATTGTAGGAGTATACTCTATGTGAATGATAGAGATATAACTCAAGAAATTCTTGGTCAAGGTATAGTGTAAGATTGAGAAGGACTTCTCAATAATGGTATATTGAATGAGTTAATATCTCAAGATTCATTACACATAGTATTGAATATAGATTTTTTGACAATTTACCATAACCTTGATCCAATCAAAGTAAGTATAATGGAAGGATTAAATTATATAGTAATTGATTATACAAAAGTTCATATTAAAGTTTGCTATTTCATTATAATTTGAGTGGCCATGATATATTTCTAAATGTCAATCATGGTCCGTAGACATATTTAATTAATCATGAGATTATTTATTAAATATTAAATGAATTAAAGAGTTTAATTTAAAATTTGATATATGTCTACTGTCAACTTTATAGTGAATTTATTAAGTCAAACCCAAATTGATAAGAAGCTTATTTGAGAAGTATTTCTAAATGTTAGAATACTTGATTATTAATTATTTCATACAAGGGTATTATAGTAAATTTAATAAAAAGGTATTATGGTAATATCATAATAATTAATTAATAATATGATTATTTATTAATTATTTAAATATTAAATGTATGGATAATTATACAAATTAGTCAATCAAATGCTAACACATGGATTAATGTTGGCTAAGTGTTGATTTTTGAAAAATGAGATCAAAATAGATGGTTTTAATTAAGCCATGTGATAAAAATTGTAATAATTATTATCAGTTATTAAAATAATAAAATCATATCATCTTTTACAACTCATATACGTGGGATTCAAATTGAATTGGAAGGAATTAAATTGAAACACATATATGACCGTGAAAAACAAAAGAAAAGAGAAATAAAAAAGATTTTTCAATTTTTGAAAATTTTGATCTCATTTTCTCATTTCAAGCTTAATTAAACTCAAATTAAGAGAAGACAATATAGAGAGAGTTCTCTATAGGACTCCTTAAGCCTTAAATATTGAATTTGTATGACAAATTCAAAGATCAAATAAGTATTTCAAATCTGAAAAAATTTTTAATTACATATCCATTGCATTCAAACTAAATTTTTTGACTTTTGTTGTGCCTAGAAAACCTTTCAAACACTTATTATAATACTCAATAATTGGATCCAAAGATATTTTTGTCATTTTATTAAGACAAAAGCATTTGTCATTTTCAAAATTTTATGTTCGAGCAATATTATTGTTTAAATAAGATTACATTGATATATATTAAATGTTTTAAGAGGTTTGGGATAAAGTTGGCTAAGTTTAAAAAGATTTTTCATGATATACTATTTACACACACGAGTTTTAAAGCTAAATTTCTATTAATCAAGAAATTAAATTGATGAGCCATTTATTTTATTTGAAAGAAAATAAAAATACGATTGTATAAAAAAAGGAATGAATAAAATTAAAGTCTAAATGAGAGAAAAAATTAGTATTAAAAGTAAACTATGTACTTAGATAATATTTTTTAAAAATTAAAGTGATAACTTTTAAGGAACCTAAATGATAAATATATCAATACCTTCGAGAGGGTATCTATACTTTTATATAAAATCGTGTAGAATTCATTTTTTTAAATAGTTTAAAGTATTTTGACTGTATCATGAGCTATAAAACTCTAACTTAAACGATTTTTTATGCATTAGAAAAATGATTCAATTATCTACAACTTTTATGTTGATCACTTTCCTTAATTAAGTTATTTAATAATTCAAAATAATAGATTTCAAAGACCCCATATGGTGATAAAATGACCTAGAGTATTTTTTGGTTTTTAGGACATAAGTTTCTATAGAAAAATCTAAATTAAGTAATTTTTAAATCATTGAAAAGATAAGACAATTATCTACAATTTTTATCTTTACCATTAGACCTAAATTATTCAATAAAAGAATCAAGATTGAGGATAAAAATAAATGTCATAAAAGATGCTATAAAAGAGAAAGCAATGATACTTTTATCAAAAGTTTCGATACCTTTGATAAAAGGTATTGATACCCATACCTTTTATCAAAAATATTGAAACCTTTACTAAAAGTATCAATACTTTCTCTTATACCACTTCTTTTGCACATTTATTTTCGTCTTCAATTTTGATTCTTTTATTGAATGATTTTGGTCTAATGGTAAACATGAAAATTGTATATAATTGTCTTATATTTCTAATGGTTTAAGAATACTTAATTTTATTTTTTTTATAGAAAGTTATGCTCCAAAAATCAAAGAGTACTCCAGGTCATTCTATCATTATATTAGTCTCAAAAATCCATTATTTTGAAGTATTAACCGACTTAATCAAGAAAAGTGATCAACATATAAAAGTTGTAAATAATTGAATCATTTTTCTAATGTATCAAGAATCATCTAAATCAAAGTTTTATAGTTCATGATATAGTCAAAATACTTCAGACTACTCAAAAAGGAAAATTATGCACAATTTAGTATGAAACTATCGATATATTTAAGTTTAAGTATCGAAATCTTTGAGTGAGGGATCAATATATATATAGTATCATTCAAGTCTTTCGAAAATTATCGCCCTAACTCTAAAAAATATCATCTAAGTCCACAATTTATTGCTAATGCTATTTTCTCTTTTATTCGAAATTCGATTTTACTCATTCTTTTTTTATATGATTCTATTTCTATTCTCTTTCAAATAAAATAAACAAATAGTCAATTTAATTTTTCGATCAATAAAAATTTAACTTAAAAACTCATGTGCGCAAATACTATCTCATAAAATTTTTTTCTAAACTTAACCAACTTTATCCAAAACCTCTCAAAACACTTAATATAATGTTAATATAATCTTATTTAATCAATACTATTGCCTGAACATAAAATTTTAAAAATAATATAAATGTCTTTATCTTAGTAAAATGATAAAAATACTCTTAAACCTAATTATTAAGTATTACGGTTATATTTAGAATTAGATAAAAAAAAAATAATACTTATATTTAGAATTAGAAAAGAATATCAAATAGATCATTTGAATTTAAACATTTAATAAAAAAACACTACCCAACTAGAATTTAGATTTATTAGACATTCAGTAAAAAAAAATAAAAATTAGTTTAATCTCTAAAAAATATAATAGTGAATTATCATAAAAGAATATAAAATAAAAATGTATAATTTCTTTTATATGGACATGGGTATAATAGTATTTGTAACTTAAAAATAAAAGCAAATTACATTTTTCATTAAGAAACCTAAGACAAAAAAATTTTTTTTTTAAAAAATACCGACAACTAAAATCTAAGCAGTATAAGAGGGCATTTGAAGTACATCGAATTGCTTAAAAATTTCAGAGTTCCAGCATAGATAACGAGATTGAAGAATGGCACTCTCTTATGAATAAATGCCCCTTAAACAAATCTTTATTAATCAATTCAAACATAGCTATTAGAAAATGGAAAAATGTAAAATACTTTGAAGAAGAAAATATGACAAGAAAAGGGTATTGATCTAAGCCAAGCTAGAATATTGCTGATTTTGAATAATGACTTGAGTCCTATTTTCAACCTTCGGCTTTAGAATGATTGTATGGTTGAAAGATACTCCTCTAAAGTCGGCCAACATCTTGTAATTTTCTTTAATTAATTATGTGTTTGTTAAACAAAAGGAAGAAAGAAGTATTTTATTTTTATTACAATGTCATTAGGCTCTGTGATGCAGAGGTGGGCATTTGCAAATTAAATTAAATTGAGCTAAAATTTTATTTAAAATGTATTTAAGGTAATCTAATTCATTCCATAAATATATCATAATTCGATACAATCTAATTTGTATAAAGTAGATTGGAATAAATTATTTTGTAAATTTGGTTTTGAATCTAAATTTAAAAGTATAACCTAAAATTTAAGGTTAAATACGTAAACTGCTTAAATTAAATCAAATCAAGGTTAAAAAAAGAAAGAAAATATAACTTGCTACATAAATAAATTAATCAATTCTTCTTAATATCTTTTATGTTAAAATAATTGCATTAATTTTTACTATTAAACATTATTTATTTACTTTTTATTATTTTTTTAGTAAATTTTTGGCAACAAGAAATAAAAATTAATTAAAAATAGAATAAAAAAGATTAACTAATACGAAAAAATAATATTATTTTATATTTATATAAAAATAATTGATAATATTAAAATCAATTATATTTTATACGAACCGATAGATTAATGATTGAAATTAATGCAATCTATAATCTAATCCTTAAATAACAAATTATAAAATCTTAATTCGCAAATCAATCCATAAATATTTTAAATTGATTCAAATTACATAAATTGACGAATTGAATTGACTAGAATTTGTCCGCGCCTAGTTGTGTGTAAGCTATTTGTTTGTTGGGATTTTTTTTTGCTAATTTAGATTTTAAGGTTTTTAAATTTTGTATTATAAATTTGCAAAATTATAGATTATAAATGATTTTATTCTTTTATTAAAAATTTTTTGGAGATTAAAGTTTTAGATTTTTTTTGGTATTTTGTGTTTTAAATTCTCAAAATTATATATAAATTTACCCTTATATATATTTATATATATAAATTCTCAAAATTATATACATTACAAAATTATATATACATATTTCAAATTTATTCTGAATATATTAGTGTCAATACCTAATAATATAGGTTATTTGTGTAGTTGCAACAAACTCGGTTTGAAAAAATATAATTAAAATGGGCCTCATTGATATTTACATTTGAAACAGGGATTGTTTTGTCATACTGATCATTTTAGTGGATCCAATTGTCATTAGACTTTCTTTTATTCTGCTCAAAATTTTTTTTTGTCCTTTTCCTTTTCTAAAGACTTATATTTTAAAATTTTAAAAGGTTTGGGCTTTGTAACTTTTAAAAAATATCTATTTGTGTTGCATTTTTGAAATAATTAATTGTAGAGAGAATCGATTAAATGCTTAATAAAAATTTTATTATTAAGAAGAGTATTACGAATTTTAAAAGCAATTCATATACATTTAGTAATTTCGTTATTAAAATATTGCAATAAGGTAAATAATCAAAATTAAATATAATATTGAATAAAAATTATTTTTACAAATATATGATTGCATAAAAAATATTTTCATATATATAAAACCATAATATATTGTCCCATAATTTATTTAAAAAATAATTACTTATTCTATTGTAAAATTGTAAGTATAATTTAGTTTAATACATTGCTTATTCTTACCAATATTATTTAATATTCTAAATCCACTTTTAAATAGACAAATATAATGTAAAATTAATTTAATTTTATAAATAATTCATAAAATATGCAGACATTAAAATACTGATCAGATTAATGTAGTTTAGGCTACGATTGGTGCTAACCTTGTTGTGATTGGAGCTACTGCAATTGCTAATTAAAATATAAGAATTGTAGTTCCAATATATAAAAGAAATATACAAAAATAAACAAGTAATAAAAAAAGAATTTGATTTGATTTTAATAATACTGTTTATTAATTAGGGGCTGAGATCATTAATTTGTTTGAAAACAGAACATGCGGCCAGTTCTCCCGACTCGGGTTTTGGGCCCGCCCTAGTCAAGATAAATTTGTTAAAACCGGTCAATTTAATGGATTCCCACGAACCTAATTTGTTGTTGCGTGGTGAGTTGAGTTTGGCGATGGGCAACAGAGAAAAAGAAGATATTCACGAGGCGGCAAGGTCCGGCGACCTGAAGGTGGTACAGTCAATTCTCAGCATTAATCCTTTGTCAATCAACTCCAGAGATAAGCACTCAAGAATACCGTATCCACTTTCTCTTTTATATTTATATATTTCAGAAATGTTGATTATGTTTGTTAAATTAATGGAGTGGTTTGGTTTTCTCCTTCGTTTATGTTTTTTCTCCAATTAGCATAACTGGGTTTTTCTTCTTTTTCTCCTTCTTCAAAATCTGAGAACAAATTTTAGAAAAGAAATTTTATATATTTTTATTAATGGGCCAAATTTAACCTTCAAATAGATGGAAAAGCTATGAAATACCTTAGGGATCAAAATCAAATAATGGTTGCATGATGCATAATTTGCAAAGGATTAGCAATAACTTTGTGACCAACTGTGCATGTAAATGAAACATTAATTTTTGTAGTAATCTGCTGACTCTGACTAATTTGTGCTCATTATCTATCGTTTGTTTGAGATAAGTGATTGATTGATATTCAACATGCAGATTTAACTATGTTTTAATGGTTTTGGTAGTCCGTAAATTATATTCTCAGTTGTGGGTATTAAATTCTTTGAAAATCAATGGTTGATTAATTTATATGTCCATGGGATTTCGAAAGACAATCCTCAAGAGTATTGAGAGATCACATGAGAAGAAAACTTATATGAACTTTGAAACTGACAATGAAAACAGAAATTCTCACAATTAGGAATGCAACCATTACATCGCAGTGTTTTTGATGCAGTTTATAATAGTCAAGTGACCAAGGTTACCACAGCATGTGTGGTTCTAAAATTGATCTAATGTATGATTTGAAAAGTCTGGTTTTAAATTCAATTACTATGATTGTATGCATTTTAAAAAAACGAAGGCAAAATAACCAATGTAAAAGTAAAATAACTTTTATTACCAATATTGTTACTCTGTAGTTTGCATATATAGCTGATTCATGCCAGTAGACGCTTTTCATTGGTTACAATCTAATTCCCTAGTACAGAGGAAAATGCGTATTGAATTTCCTTTGTGAAATTGCAACTATCGGATTTGTTTTGCATTCCTAAACATGAAAAATTTTAGTTTGGCATCTGCTTTGACTCATCCTGGACGACTATAATGGATGGGTTTTCCTGAATTTCTTCACACAGGCTATTTTCAACTTAACTGGTGTTAAAAATTGTGGTCTCTTGTTATTTTAGTTACAATTGTTTATTTAATAATTATGATTTGGCTTCCTTGATATTAGCAACTTTGTATCATAGACTGCATTTGGCTGCGTGGTCTGGGCAGACTGAAGTAGTTAGTTATCTCTGCAAGCAAAAGGCTGATGTTGGTGCTGCTGCCATGGATGACATGGGTGCAATTCACTTTGCATCCCAAAAGGGACATTTAGAAATTGTAAAGACTCTCGTCTCTTCTGGTGTCTCCATTAAAGCTTCAACCCGCAAGGGCCTAACTCCACTTCACTATGCTGTTCAAGGGTCTCACCCGGAACTTGTGAAGTACTTGGTAAGGAAAGGTGCCAGTCTTACTGCCAAGACAAAAGCAGGAAAGACGCCTCTAAATC
The DNA here is from genome assembly GCA_035221805.1 of Trichilia hirta. NCBI lineage: Eukaryota > Viridiplantae > Streptophyta > Magnoliopsida > Sapindales > Meliaceae > Trichilia > Trichilia hirta. Next base: position 3,354,597 of record JAWDEX010000002.1, on the reverse strand, counting down.
TTGCACGTAGTGAAGAAATTCGCTCATTTTTGGAAGAATGGGAACAATCATCTAAGAAAGGAAATTTGAATTCTAAAGCGAAAGCTGAGGAATCTGAATTGAAGCGCTTGGTGGTGGAAAAGCCAGAGAATTCTGTTGTTGAACCTTCTGCTTCCAACCTTGATGAAAAGAGAGATGAAAGTTTAAAGAAGGATTCTGGCGTCGAAGATTCTGCTGTCAGTCTAGACGAAAAGGGAGATGAAAGTTTGAAGAGAAAGAGTGTCGTTAAGGAAGGTTCATCGGAACCGAAAAAGGCAAAAGTAGCACTTAAGCATCTTCATAGTGTGGATGATACTCAAGATGATGAAGAAACCTCCTAATAATGCACATGGTTGTGCAAAGCCTCTTCCACTACCTGTTGCGTTATGTAGAATATTGTGTAGAGTAGATGTTAGTTCTTGATGTTATTACTGGAAAAGACGAAGAGTCCTTTTTGTTTTTTTATTTTTTTATTTTGATAGTTCTTAATTTTTGCTTTTGAGTTTTGCTAGAGTAACTGGGTTTCTATAATGTTTTATGGTGCCAAGATTGTATGGAATTGTAGCCATGGAAATGACTAACATTATTATACTACAAACAATTTTTTACTTTTACTATTCTAATTTTTTTTTAAAAAATATAATCCATATCTAAATGATTGCACAATTGAATTCTTTTCCAATAAGGATTTAATTTTATTATGCTATAAGGTAATATTGTGCAATAATTATCAAATCTGTTTCAGCTTGGGCATATATTAGTAAGAATCTTCGGAAAAGACTCTATACACTATTGTAACCTTTTAAATGAACGTTATACAAGCGTACACATTTTAATAAAGAAACACACTTTAATAAATAAAGCTAAATGAGTTAGTAGTGGACTTTATCTTATCTTTTCAAGTGGACGAAAATACCCTTCTTTTTTAGTCTCCCAAAACCCTTCTTTTTTCTTGAATTATATGAAGAATATTATTATCTAGGATCTTAAAAAGGATATTGACAATCTTGAAAGAAAAAACTGGAAGGAGTTAGTTACTGTGTTGGATTTGATTTGATCTTGTTTGTGATAATAGTTGTCAGCTAGTTTTCGAAAGTCAAGGGCTAGAGAAGTAATCTTAATGTCTTGTCCATTTTGCGAGTTACTTCTACTTGAATGATTATCTTGATTAGAATAAAATACTTCTTCGGATTATCTGTTTTAGTATTATTTGTATTCTTCCCATGGTGTTTTTATTAAAAAGGAAGGCCATGTTTGACGTAGAACAGGGGAGTTTAGTTCTACCATTCCTATTTGAAATCTTCAGTATTTTTGAGGTTGTTATTCATATAACCTTACTAGGCTATATGAGAAAATCTCATATTCTTGGATAAAAAAAAAAAATAATATAGTCTCCCGTTATTGTTAAGAATATTGGGCCTCTTAAAATTTATGATTCCACATCTTTTTGTCTTTTGAGTTCTAAGATTCATATTTTTTAGAAGTAAGTGGTGAAAATACTCATGCCACCAAGGTAGTAAATTAAACCATGCTAGTAAGATGACAGATTTGCCATTAGGAGTCTAAATGTTGAGTTCTAGGGATTCTTCATTAAGGCATTAGACTATATTTGTGAGCCAATGAATCAAATATGAGATATGAAATTCAATACCAATGAGATCTCTGTAGTAAATACCACAAGAAAAACAAAAGGAATTATTCGTATTAAAATCCCTTTAAATGCATTTTTTTTGGAACAGAGTCATAAAGGGATAATAAAGATGAAGTGTTTTGACATTCCTAATAGCAAAGATATTTTATGTGGTGAGAATGTGGACTTTATAATAAAATAATTGTGTATATAAAGTTTGAGCATGACATGTATCAATTTTATAATTTTTGAAGGTTAAAATCTGTGTGGTCTATTTTAATGAAATTTTGGGTTTGAAGAACCATGGTAATGGTTGAGATTATGAAAATAGATTTTTCATACTAAAAAGT
>JAWDEX010000002.1:3324633-3346676 GCA_035221805.1 Trichilia hirta | reverse complement strand
TAAAAAAAAAAAAAATCATAAATATAAATGGAGACAGCTTAGGCAATCATCTTCTGGACCACATTTAACTATCAGCACTCAAATTCATCTTAAAATGACTAAAAATGTTGAAAACAACTATAACACATTTATCAGTTAAAATTAAAACCATTGAACTGAAAAAGTTGAGCCCTATGCTTTTTTGCTGGCGTCCACTTCAAGAGGAGGTTACCTGTTATTAGGATCAATCTCAAGTGCCTTCTTAATGTCCAACTCCGCCAAATCCAAATCTGCCAAATGGATGTTTGCCTGAGCCCTTCTGTACAGAGCTTTCACATTACTACTCTCCAAATCGAGCACCTGTGCCATTAATATAGGTCAGATATGTGCACAAGCATCAAAATTGAAGGAGTAGAAAAAAAATGTTTGTTTAGATTTCAAACCTTTGTGCATAATTTTTCTGCTTGCTTGTATTCCCTCAGTCTCAGCTTGCAAGCAGCATCATTCAGGTTACAAGCAACCTTCAATGCCTTGGCCTGTTTTTTCTCCTCATCACTAAAGGACGAATCATACTCAATGTATTTCACAGCCTGTATATATGAAGATTCAACAAAGACATTAATCCTAGGATTTAGGAATCAGACAGAATGGTGTCAAAGATGTTCTTCATCTTACATACCTTCTCGTATCTCTTCGAGGCTCTTGTATATTTGCCAGCTTTAAACAAAGCATTCCCTTGTTCCTTCTTCTTACCAGCTGCTTCAATTTTTTCCTCCGTGTTCATGTCCCACGATTCCTTCTCCTGAAGGAAACAATAATAAAGAAAAATCGTAAACATATTCTAAATTATTATACACAGGTACATACTATTTTATCAAACCAACATCATAACACAAATTACAACACCAGCGAACCTTTTCAAAAGACACCAGCTCAACCTCATAGTGCACAGTTGAATTAGGAGGTATTACAGCCAGCTCTTGCTGCAACTCAGAGGATCCAAAAGCATATTCAGGTGCTATGGTCAGTAATGCTACCTCATTTTTCTTCATTGTCACTATCGCTCTATCAAGCCCATCAATAACTTGCTCTATTTCAAAAATTTAAAGCAATTATTACATTGTCAACATGTCAAAACTGTAAAAACAAAAAGCCCTTCCTCAAATGCTGTTATTACCTTCATCTGTCTTAAACTCAAATGGCTCTTCTTCCTCACCATGGCCCTTTTTCACAAACAGTGTACCATCTTGCAGTTTACCAATCAGTTTCACTGCCAGGAACAAAATTAAACATTCGGGCATTTGCACTACAGTTTAAACATTAAATATCAGTTTCCACTTTTTAATACAAACCTTTTACAACAGCTCCATCATTGGGACGCTCATATCCTTCCCCTTCTTTCAGGATCTTCTTTATAACCTTCTTGTCTTCAGTTATTTCAGACACTGTCTTCCATGATACTAACTCCAAAGAAATCTGAAGTGTGGCATTTGGTGGGACCGCAGCTTCACTGATTGAGGCAGGCTTTCCCTTCTCCCCAAATCCATCTAGAACCAAAAAAACGCAACAGGTATAAGTTATTCAAAATCAAGAATTTCACTTCAACTCACACCAGATCCAGCAGATGAAATCTTACGTTGTGACTTGACTGTGAGAAGTACCTTCTCTCTCTTCTTCATTGTCTTTACTGCCTTAGCTAGTGCAGGACAGAAATGACCTAATTATGGATATAACACATACATCAGATGTTATCAGGAGAAATAGAGAGAAGATATTTAAAGAAAACTCTTGCAAAACTGATTGCATGATACGAACCCTCCCTGACAGTGAACTCCACACCATCTGCTTTTGCAATGACTGTACCATCCTCCAGTCTGGCATCGTAATTTACTGCAATTATGACAAGTAATTGTAAGTACACAAGGAAGTTCTCCAACAAACCAGTGAATCAATACTCAGAAAACAATAGGAAAGGATATCATAATGATACCAAACACTTCATCGAGGTCCTTTGGATTCTCCCATTTCTCTCCTTCATTGAGGATCTTTTTAACAATCCCACCATCCCTGCAAATGTCCTTCACACTAGTCCAGGATAACAATTCAACATCAAATTGAAGAGTGGAATTCGCAGGAATGGTTGGTGGTGAGCCAGACTCACCATAAGCAAGCTCAGGAGGAATGGTGAAAATTGCATTTTCACCTTTTTTCATAGTTTTAATACCTATGTCCCATCCTTTAATCACATTCCCTGCAAAAGTAACAGAAAAAAAGACCAATTTATCATCATGACACAACAGCTCAAAAAGATATTAATACAAAAAAGAACTATGATAAACCATGGGCGAAATCCACCTACGATATAAGTGTGTAATACCTTAAGAAAATCCCAGGAAGAAAGGAAATGATCAAACTGAAAAACCTAAAAGAACAGTAAAAATCATCCAGATTCTCAATATTTAAAGCTAAATTAAAAGTTTACAAAACGAAGAACTCTTTCAAAAGATCATTCTATGCTTCAGCCATCACATGTTTAGAAACTGGTTCCATTACATCACAAGGCAAATTTAAATTTTAAAAAGAATAAGTTACTCCTAAAAAATATCATTTTCTGTACGTTTGTTCCCCACTAACAAATTATTCCTCAAAAATGTTACTTGCGTTTGAATAACTTCCATCTACATCAAAAATGTTTCAATTCAATTGAAAATATCAACAATAAATAAAAAATTAAAAAAAAAAATCTCTCTCAGTCTCACCTTGACCAAGAGTGAACTTGAAGGGCGCACCCCTATCACGACTGGAATCAAACTGAGTCCCATCCAGCAACGTTCCAGTATAATGAACTACAGAAAATCATAGAAAATATTTTTAATTAATATAAAATAATTTTAAAAAATTAAAATGAAATAGACTGGATACCTTCCACTTCATCTCCATTATCAGGCGTATCCCATCCTTCCCCTTCCTTGAGAAGCTTCTTTTTCAATCCTTGATTCCCGATCTCCTTCTCCTCGCCGAGTTTCAAAACTGGAGTGACGTCATGAAGATCCATGTCCTCGTTCATCATCGCTTCATTAGTAGCAGGAATATCAATATCATCATCCATCCTTTTACCTTCCGGGAGGATCTAGATTACAGACAAAGACTAAAGTGTCTGGTTCTATGGCGATGAAATAGATTTTATTTATATAGGGAGAAAGAGTGATTGTGTGAGGTATGAGGGGTGGAGGTAGTCGAGAAATCTTGGGTTCTAGAGGCTTCTATTACACCTGAGGGTTTTCCTATTTTAAATAACTGTAACCAAGACCATATCCAAAGACAAAACCCGGATGCTTCTCAAGAATAAGCTAAAAAGGGGAGACCATGGAAACTTCAACCAGGTACCATTAAATTTTACTATTCACTATCCCCATCACAAAAGAAAATTAATATCGTGGACATTTAATTAAGACCATAATATTTTAGTTCATGACATGGTATCGCCAAAAACAACAAATTGATCCAGATCATCACTTGTGTTTTTGTAAATATTGTGCAATTTCTTTCATCTTAAAAGCAAAAGTATATCTGCAATTATTTTTTTATCTTTTTCAGTAACAAATCTATCCTTGCATTTAAACTTTTTTAACCAAATAATCCCTAGAAAAAAATTAACCATCAGATTGTTATTGATAAAACATTAAAAAAAATTGTTATTTGCTGTAAAACTAGTATTTTTGTAATGTGCATTCATATCACCTTTCATTTTTGAAACATTTTCACTCAAAATATATATTAAAACCATTTATTTTTATTCATATGTCACATATTTGTGAACATTAATCATATTATAATTTATTAGAAACGGACTAATAAAATAGTCATTAAATATATAAATCAAGATATGTGATTTAAAGTAAATTGAGTTTCATATCTTTAACGGGCTAGTTGCGTTTTATGTTATACTAAAACTTTTAAAAGAAAAGTCTAGTAACAACTAGGCTAATTTCTCTCTCTAACTCTATAAAATGAAAATAAAAAGTGCATAAAACCATAAAAGTACTTTTATTTCACTGAGAAGGCTCCATTAACATAAAAAATAGAGATGAAGACCTAACTACATGAATACTGTATTCATAGCTCAAACAGATACACATTCTACTTTAATATTTTGCATTCTATATACATATATGCATTATTGGATAATAAAATTTTTTTTACAGTTAGTATTAGAGCCAATGCATGTATGATTTAGAATCAAATATTAAATTATCTATTTATATAATTGTATTAATTTTCTAGTAATATTTTATGTTAATTTTAATGTTGTATCTGATTAAAAATTTAGGATTTTTGTTCCTCTCATTAATAACTTTGAATCAATATATAATTTGCTATTTAATTCTTAATATATATGAGTAAATTATGACTCAAAAATTCAAATTTTATAACCTTCACTTTTGGTATCCATTTTTTCTCATTATTTTATATGAATTTTGTGCGTTTTATGATTTAAAATTATATTGGTCTTTTGCTGAAATACAAGTCTCGGAGTCGGTCACTATGTGAATTAATTAGTGAAAATTTTCTAAATTTCAATCCTATAATGAGTATAAAATCTAACTGACTGAATTTTGTCAGACTATCTCCAATTACAAACCACATCACCTCATCATCATCAAAGTCAACATCCACCTTATGCATCATCATCAAAGTCACATGTATTAAGTTTTCTGAAAAAGCCAAATTTTGCTATATCTCGAGAAAATGTCCAAGGCATGTCTGATTAAACAATGTCTGTTGGTGGTGGGTTAATTTTTTTTTGAATTAATTTTACAATGCACAAGTGAGACAACGATGTCACACTACCCTCAAAACGCTCTTCTTCTTTTCTCTTCAATGTAAATATAGCTACCTGTATAAAAAAATAAATATTTTCAAATATTATTATATACCTTATTTATTAACTTATGTATAAGATATTTATCTTAATTAATAGCATTAATTATTTCATAATATACAAACGCATATTATCAACTTTTGGTACAATAAAATCATAGTTCAAACAATAAAATATTCATTAACCAGCTCAATTTATTTTTAATAATTATATAAAATCAAGTCACATGCATATACAAGCAATTCAATTATATTTAAATAATTTCACATATTTCTTTATAATCTACCATATTATTGAATATTTTCACATTAACTAATCAAACATAAATTATCTATTATAATATAAATTAAGTAAATTATAAGTACTAATATAAAAGTTGGTGTTTTATTTGAATTTTTAATTTTTTTATTAATTTTTTTTACCCTCAAAAGTGTGTACACTTCTGAGGGTAAAAGTTACCCTCGGAAGTGTATACACTCCCGAGGTTGAAAAAATAAACAATTTCGAGAAAAAGTACTCGAAAGTGTGGTTGAACACTTTCGAGGGTAATGATACCCTTAGAAGTGTTCAACCACACTTTCGAGTACTTTTTCTCGAAAGTGTGCTTGAAAACTTTCGAAGGTAAACCACAAAATCTTGCAATTTCTATTTTTTATTTTTCATTTCTAAATTCTAACTTTGAATCAATAATTTAGACATTTCACTTTATTTCCATACAACATTTCAATAAATCATTGTCATACTTCAATGTTCCTCTAACATTAATCAAAAACGCTAAAAATCGACAAAATCGTCAACAACTTCATTCAACCTATATATAATCATCCACAATAATTAACTTTTAGGCACGATATATATATAGCAGTGAATGAATAAAAACATACCTTAATTTAGTTGCTGGAGTTTTGCTCAACAGTGGTATCTATAAAGGTAATAGTGGGTGTTAGTCAAAAGGTAAAGTTAAAAGTTATTTTTATAGGATTTAGGTAATTTGAGAGTTTTTAATGTTTAAAAATATTTTGGTCAGTTGAAATTTAACATGAGAATAATTTCATCTTATAAATAATGATATGAATTATTATTGATTCAAATTTTAAACAATGAATATTTTAGAATTCAAATTTTAAACAGTAATTATTTTTGATTATTTTCCAAAATACAATGCATGTGATATATTTTAATATAATAATGCTATTTTATTTTATATCAATAAAATTAGTATTCTTAATTAAAGTAAGTTTCATGTGTCTAAAATTTTATTTTAAACCTTTTATCTTAAATAATATAGGGTGTGATGAATTATTCACTAAATAGATAATAAAATTTACTATTTTTACTAATTATTTGTCGCACTATTTTTTACTTTAATATTTAAAATAACATTTTAGATGTATAAAATTATTTCTTTGTTATTATACTTAAAAAAAAGTTAGCAATCTATTTTAATTATTACATATAAGGTCAATTTTTTATTTTTAAAATACATAAGTAGGTAGATAGATAATTGTATGTAAGTTTATTATTAAATGTAAGAGTATAAAATTAATTATAAATAATATTTTAAAAAAATTATAGGTAAGCGATTATTTTTATATTTTTATTATTTAAATAAAATATTAAAATCCCTTTTAAACTCAAAATGAATTGATGAGTTAATTTTTATTAATTGTTATTGACTTAAATTTTGTTAGATTTTGAATATTTTTGAATAAATTTAATATATTTTTGCGGTTCAAAGATGAGTTTTCAAGTTTTATCTGAATTAGTGAATGCTGATAAATTCTGTACAGTATTTAAAGATTTAGCTATAATTTTTTGTGTAAATGCCAGAATTGAGTGATTCAAGTTGCATTGAAAAGCTGACTTAAAGACAAAAAACTTTTATGAGAATCTATTTGCATTTGAAGTCATTTGAAGATCAAAATAGAGCATAAATTCGAGCTACTGCAGAGAGTCAAAGAGAGCTTGGAAGCTTGAGTTTACACTATGAACAGGGAGCATGGTACCCTAGCACCACCTGGACAGTGCCTCAGCGCCATTCTTATGGGAAAACATTCTAATTTGGCTGAGAGTACAACACCCCGCGCCATAATCAAGCGCTCCAGCGCCCAACGTGTGTTTTAGTTTCCTTTTCACTTATAAATTTGTTTTAAAAGAGAAAAACTATATAAGAAAGGCTTTGGCTCAAACTCTAAGGCATCTTAGACATTTTTAGAGAGATTTTTGACACCAAGTGGTAGAGAAAAAAGCAACCAAAGGAGCATCTATAGCAAGGAGACTCAAACAACTAAGGATTGAAGCCTGAAGATTAGAGTTCTTCTTCTCTTTTTTTCTTTTAATTTCTTTGCTCGATTATGTTGAACTTCAGGATTAATGTCAAGATGTTTTATTCTTTTAATATGAACTAATTTCTTTTACTAAGGCTACGATGTAGCCTGGTCATGACAATTCTAATTCTTAATATTATGTTTTCATGAATTTATCACCCTTAGTTGAATATATACCATTGTGTTTAAGGCTTTTAATTATCTAACCAATTATTGAATGATTTGTTATTATATGTGGACTCAAGAGATAATGCATGTAATTAGACCTATGTTATATACCATAAATTAAATGAAAGACAGAGATGTGCCAATGTGATTTATGCAGTATACATAAAAAATATTATTGCTCATAATATACTCATGAATATTTAAATTCCTATAGAGATATAGTGAGTTAATATACTTGGGTAATTCTAATTCTGCTCGAGAGAAAATATTAGATAAGTTAAAATATTTTGTCGTCAATAAAGATGATAAGTACTTTATTTTATGATTAGGAATTGAAATTGAATTAATTAGAAAAATTGGATGCCTTAATATTGTTCTGCTTTATTGTACATTCGAAGACTTAGTATTTTCTCAACTTGTTTTTTATTTTAGTAATTTAATTTTAGTTAATTCTTCATTATTCACCACGTTAATTTTTATCAATTAATTAATTTAAAATTATAATATTTTTAATAATTGGTTAGTCCTTGTGAGATCAACATTCTTTTTATCATTATATTACTTGTTTCGATTTTGTGCACTTGCAAAGTTACACATATAACACAAGTTTTTTGAGCCATTACTAGGGACTATCGATTTACTATTATTTTTAGAGATTAACTAATTTTAGGCTAATTTGGTTTTTATTGTTTTTGTCTTATCAAATTCTACAAGTTGTGCATGTGACGCACAAGAAGCATTGAGTTACTACCTTTCGATCCTGAGATTGAGTGAACCTTTCATCAATTAACTAGGTAAAGACAAGAAGCACTTGCAGGGAAAAATGAAACAATAGAAGATCAACTTAAAGTTAGAACTTTAGGCGATTATGCCATTCCTTTGGTAACGAGAGCCAATTCGAGCATTCAGCATCCTGCTATTCAAGCTAATAATTTCAAGATTAAGCCTGCTATTTTACAAATTTTAGCCACAATAACCATTTTAGTGGATCACCACATGATGATCCAAATGCTTATATAGCAATTTTTTTTGAGATTTGTGATACTTTTAAACATCAAGAAGTTTTTGAAGATGCTATTCAACTACGACTATTCTCGTTTTCTTTACGAGATAAGGTAAAAGCATGGTTAAATTCTCTTCCACAACTAACCATCACTACATGGAAGGATTTGACAAGAAAATTTCTTACAAAGTTCTTTCCTCCAGCAAAGACGGTAAAGATGTAAAATGATATAACTACATTAGTGCAATTAGAAATAAAGTCACTTTATGAAGCATGAGAGAGATACAAAGAACCCCTTCGAAATGCCCATATCATAGACTACCAATTTGGATTCAAGTTCAAACGTTCTATAATAGGTTACAACCTATAACATGTTTTATGATTGATGCAACCGTTGGAGGAGCTTTAATGAAGAAATCACCAAAAAAAACATAAGAATTGGAAGAAGAGATGGCAACAAATAACTACCAACGGCCAACTAATCGAGGGGAACACCCTCGAATTCAAGGAGTTTATGAAATTGATTCCTTATTAGCTTTAGTTACTCAAGTTGCAACATTATCAAAGAAAATTGACAGTATTAGTTTAAATACGATGCAATTAACTAACAATATTTGTGAATGGTGTGCAAGAAATCATATAGGGGTTGATTGTTAAGTTAAAAATCCATTTAACAAGTCGAAGGAAGCTAATTTTGTTAGAAATTATCAATGGCAGAATGACCCATACTCAAACATCTATAATCCAGGATGGTGCAATCACCTAAACTTTTTATGGAATAATTCACAAAATATCTCTAAGCCACTAAATTTTTAACATCAGCAAGAAAAAAAGCTAACTTTTGAGGAGACAATGACAAAATTCATGACTAAAGTTAAGGCAAAACTCTAAGATGATGAGATGGTAATAAAGAACAATGAGAATTTGTTTCGTACGTAGTATTGAGAGAACAGTTAGTTAGTTAGCCACTTTAATAATCGAGAGAACTCAAGGATCACTTCCAGGTACTATAAAAACTAACCTAAAAGAGTAAGTGAATGCTATTACCCTAAAAAGTGAAAAAAAGCTAAAAGAGCAGGAGAGCAAGAGAGAATAAAAATATGACAAGAAAGAGCAAGATATGAAGATTGATACAATGGGAATGGCTTTTAACATAACTCATAAAAAGAAAAAATCAACAGATAATTCTACCTCTCATACTCAGAGTTCACCATATGCTCCACCAATACTATTTTTACAAAGACTCTAGAAAACTAAGTTTGATAAGCAGTTTGCAAAATTTTTAGATGTTTTTAAAAAGTTACATATTAGCATTCCTTTTGCAAATGTTTTAGAACAAATGCCTAGCTATGTGAAGTTCATGAAAAAAATCTTCTGAAAGAAGCGGAAGTTTAAGGAATTTAAAATAGTAAACTTGACAGAAGATCTATAGCCCTTCTACAAAAAAAGTTGCCATAAAAACTGAAAGATCCAGGAAGTTACACTTGAATGATAAATTTAGCATGACATTTATGCAAGGATCTTAAAATGGTTAGCATATGCAATCTTTTTAAATCTAATCTAAACAACCTAGGTATTATGCATTTTTATCAACATAAACACAACACATATCTCATTTGCTTTGTACGAAATCTAACAAGAAATCTCCCTCTTAACTCTAAATTTATCTACACATTAACTTATTGATTATGGTTCCAAATCTTTCAATTGGAGACTTAGAAAGTATATGGCTTTCATAAGCCATTTTTCTTATTTTTTCTTAGAAAATATATAGAAGACATCAAGAAAGGCTAAAGAATCATAAAAATATTTTTCATTTCTTACCTTTGCTTTTTCTCTCTTTATTTTCTTTGTTTTTTTCTTTAAAAATATGAAAAACCATGGTTATGGCTTTCTAAGCCATACCACCCGTGAAAAACTAAATAAGGAAGAAGAAAGTTAACCATTTTAATTTAATTCACTTTCAATTTATGTGCCATACATGTAATGCACTCAAGTTATATTTGATTGGTTGATTTTTCTTTAATTAAATAAAGAAAACATTGATTTAATAAGTGTTACACATGTAAATATATTTAATGGATTTCAAAAAACATTTCAATATTCATTCATCTATATTAATGGATAATATCCATTATTAATCAAATTAATTAATTAATTAATTAATTATATATATATATATATATAAACTTTAACTTTTTAAACTTAATTAAATTAATATATTATTAGATATTTAATTTTTTTCTAATTATTTAATTAAATTAAACAATTAATCTTAGTCCTTGATTCAATCACAATTGGATAGACAAGATTAAAGAAAAATATAACACATGACAAAATTATATTATGCCACTTGTCATGCTATGATTCAATGTAAATAAATAATATCTATTTAATTACTAATAAATAAATGATTTTATTTATTAATTCTATTATATCCTAATGTATATTTTTTAAGTCTCCATATATTAATAAATATATTTATGATATATTAATTAATTAGAATATTTTTTGAACATACGAGTGCTATCGCGTCATTGTCAAAAAATTTATTCTTTACATTAAAAAATTAAAATACTATTTAATCAACATATCGAATCATATTCATTTTCATCATTACGAAAATATTATAACCATAATCAATAATAATTGGCTATTGTGTGTGACCCCATGGGTTCAACATGAACTAAACATGAGTATATACAAATATTTCGCATCACTTCGATATAACTCATTGTAACCAAAGTTCTCAATGATTATAAGTGACCTCTAGCAAGATGTAACTCATTCTATATGAACCTATAAAGTCGTATGTCTATATAATAAAATATCTCTGCTGTCAATTCTTGATTAAGTGTAGGTCAAGAACTTGTCAAACTCCTAACTCAATTATAGGATCAAAAATTCATATCATATACAGGATTTGCTTATTCAAAAACTCATTTTTGAATATGTGTACTTTGGTCAAAGACTTAATTCTCATATATGACAATTCTACCTAAGATCTCAAGCTCAAATATCTAAGCTAACAGATTCTATCTTGATCATCACTTATCCTTGTATAATAAAAACACATTACCATTAAATTTCTTTCACCAGACGTGGTTAGCTTAATGCGATATACACAAGCAAACGATGTATCTCAATATAAAAGAAAGCTGTGATATCTCAGGTCAAAGGACTAGTGGTACACTAGTACAGCTGTGTGACGCATCATTGACTGTAAATAATTACTCATGTGATTTGTCGTATTTGATCATATTCAGTAATATGTTTATAAACGTAATACTCATGTTTATACTCTTGTGACATGAAACTCAATACCCAACTATCAAATACTAATCAGTGGTAGCAACAAAATATGCTAGTTATATAATATCATGATCTCTAATGATATCACCTCAACTAAAAACCTATTTGAATGTATTTAAATTATAAATTTTATACTCATATTCACAACTCATTGTAGATAGAGTTTTGGCACATAATACATCACAAAATCTTATTTTATATTAATTATAAAAATAATAAAATTAGCAACTATATATATGCAAAATGATATAAATGCCATTTGTAAATAATTGTAAACAACTTTACAATTAAATACAAAATTTGTATATATACTATGATGAAAAATCTCAAAACTATATGATACAATTAATTCTAAAGCATATCTCCAATAACACTATCCCGTGCACTATTAATAATATATTCTTTAAGAAAATACTTTGTGATTTGGGTTCTAGTGTAAATTTGATGCCATTGTTCATGTTCAAAAAATTAGGATTAAGAAATGTCAAACTAACAACTATTTTGTTATAATTTACTGATAGATCAATCTCCTACCCTTTAACAATAATTGAAGATGTGCTCATTAAGGTTGATAAGCTCATTTTCCCAGCAAATTTTCTTGTGCTTGATATAAAAAATGATAGTGATGTTTTGCTTATTCTTAGGCGACCACTTTTAGCTACTGGTAAGCCTATAATTAATGCAAGAAATGGTAAACTAACATTACAAGCCAATAAAGAGGTGATAAAGTTCAATATCTACAGCCTTATAGAAAATCAATAAAGAAAAAGTAATTTGTAACTGAATAGAAGCAATTGAGAAATGCAAAATTAAAGTGATTTTTGAAAGTGGCTCAAATAACTTGCCTAAATCTTGCTTAGTTAGAATTTTTATGAATGATGACCATTCATATCAAAATGTTAATATTTGCAGGGGGTAAAAGATACAATGGCATGATGAAAAAAGTATTTATTCTCCATTTTAGCCAAGGAATCAAATTTTGCTCGATAATTCTCGATTAAAGTTATTCTTAAGATAACGATGCTCAAAATAGTATGGTTTATTTATGGTGGAAAAGGTATTTTTGTATGGTGTTATAAGAGTAAAGGCTGACAAAGAAAGATTACTCCATATGAATAGAAAAATGTTAAAGCATTATCTTGAAATTAAGGATGGAAAAGAAGCTTTAAGCGTAAGAGATAAACCACCTTAGAGAATAGTCTCTACATCTGACTAAAAACTTTAAACTTAGCACTTTTGGGGAGGCAACCAAAATGTTAATTCTTTTAATTCTTGTCAATTTTTTTATATATCATTTTATTTTATTTTTCATGCCATTTTAGGTAAGTAAAATGAGGATAAGTGCCAAGTAGGGTGACAACAAATGCAGTGCCCTAACATTAACTTCCACACACATTCTCAAAAGCTAAGAATTCTCGTACCCCCAACATTTCCTTAACTCAACCAATAGCTGACGAAGATGAAAAAGACGATAAGCTAGATGACTAATAAGGGAGTATTCTCATTTTACTTTGCTTTTATTTATATTAAGGATAATATTTAGTTTGAGTTTGGGGGGGATAAATTTTTATTTGAGTTGTGCGTAGCTTGAATTAAGTGAATTTTAAATTTTAAATTTTTGTGCTTAGGACATCCTTTAAATAATGCATATAACATGAATTTTATTTTGTTTTGTTCGATTATATGTGAATTGCATAAATGTGTGTGTTTGTGTGTTAATTGATTGAGTTTCATTTGTACAAAATTGCTATCTCCATATTATTGATGTTTATAATAGATTTTGAAGAAAAATTATGAATGCATCAGTAAGTTTTAAAGGAAATAGTAATATGTGCCTAAGAGAATCATGTATTGAGTAATTAAAACCAATTAGACTAGGCCATATTGATTTTGTTTTAATTACTTAGGCTAAAGCAAGTGAAATAAGTTGTGTTTAAAAGAGTAAAAGCTATAAAAGGCTTAAAAAGTGAAAAAAAAAAAGGATAAATAAACACTACTCTTATGTCGTGAGATCCTTAGTAACTGATGGTATTAGCCGTGAAAAGTCTATCCTCACGTAAAATGATAGATTAAGATATGAGTATGCAAAACGGTCTAAATCTTTATAAAGATTGAGTAATCAGGTGTTGGCATCACAAATATCGAGCATTTGCGTAAAAAAGTCAAGTAAGACTTAGATAAAAAGTAAAGTTAGTAATAAAAAGCCTTGAAAGAAAATAATGAATCTTGCTTGTGATTAAGTAAAGTAGTTCTTACAAAAATAATGATGAAATGGTTGGACTGTATTAGATTGCAAGATATATTGATTTTCAAAGGTGTGCATGAATTGAAAAATTTTAAACTGATGCATAATTGATTAATTTAAGAATTAAATTAAAACTATTACAATCATCAATACTTTGAAAATTCATTTTTTGTATTAATGGCTGCTAATTAATGCAAGTTTGTATTTGCTTAATTGATTTGAGGAATGTTTAAATTTTTTTATGTGTGAATGTGTAATGATTGAATTTTGTGGGTATATCCGCTGAAAATCTTTACGAGACTTTACTCGTCTACTAGAGATATCATAGGGGTTTAAAAGACTTATTGCATAATCTAAATACAATTGTGATGCCTACGAAAGTTAATTAGATTTAATTTTGATTTTGTTTTTATTTTATTTTGATCGGGACTAGCAAAATTCTAAGATTGGGGTAATTTGATGAGTTAATTTTTATTAATTATTATTGACTTAGATTTTATTAAATTTTAAGTATTTTTGAATAAATTTAATGTGTTTTTGATATTTTTGTGGTTCAAGGATGAGTTTCTAAGTTTTGCCCGAGTTGGTGAATGTTGATAAATTTTACACAATATCTAAAAATTTAGCTATAACTTTTTATGTATATGTCAAAATTGACTGATTCAAGTTGCATTGAAAAGCTGACTTAAAGACAAAAAACTTTCATTAAGAATTCATTTGCATTTGAAGTTGTTTGAAGGGTCAAAATAGAGCACAAAATAAAGCTATTGTAGAGAGTCAAAAAGATCTTGGAAGCTTGAGTTTACACTATGGATAGGGAGCATGGCGCCCTAGCACCACCTGATCAACACCCCAGTGCCATCCTCATGGGAAAATATTTTAGTTTGACCCAAAGTGCAGCGCCCCAGCACCATAATCAAGTGTCCCAGCATCTGACATGTGTTTTAATTTTCTTATCACTTATGAATTTGTTTTAAAGGAGAAAAACTATATAAAAAAGGCTTGGTTTGAACCCTAGGGCATCTTGAACATCTTTAGAGAGATTTTTAACCTCGAGAAATAAAGAAAAAAGAAACCAAAGAAGCAGCCATAGCAAAGAGACTTAAACAATTAAGGATTGAAGTCTAAAGATTAAAGTTCTTTTTCTTTCAATTTCTTTTCTTGATTATGTTGAACTTCAAGATTAATGTCAAGATATTTTATTCTTTCATTATGAACTAATTTTTTTTGTTAAGGCTATGATGTAGCCTAGTTGTCACAATTCTAATTCTTAATATTATGTTTTCATGAATTTATCACCATTAATTAAGTATATACCATTGTGTTTAATGCTTTTAATTATCTGAAAAAATTATTGAATAATTTGTTATTATATGTAGACTCGAGAGATGATTCATGTAATTAAACTTATGATATATACCATAAATTGAACGAAAGACAGAGATGTGCTAACGTGATTTATTCAATATATATAAAAAAATATTATTGCTCATAGTGTACTCATAAACATTTAAATTCGTATAGAGATATAGTGAGTTAATATACTTGAATAATTTTAATTCTACTCAAGAGAGAGTATTAAATATGTTAGAATATTTTACTGTCAATAAGGATGATAAGCAATTTATTTTATGATTAGGAATTAAAATTAGATTAATTAGGAGAATCGGATGCCTTAGTGTTATTCTGCTTTATCATACATTCAAAAACTTAGTATTTTCTCAACTTGTCTTTTATTTTAATAATTTAATTTTAGTTAATTTCTTCATTATTTATCACATTAATTTTCGTTAATTAATTAATTTAAAATTAAGATATTTTCATTAGTCAATAATTAGTTAATCCTTATAGAATCGACGTCCTTCTTATCACTATATTACTTATTTCGATTTCGTGCACTTGCGAAGTTACATAGACAACATAACATGAATCCTACAAAAATATTGTTCCATTAAAGATTATAACTAAAAATAAAAGAAATTTTAAGAATAAAAATGAAAAAGTTGGAGATTATCAAGAAAGTGCAAAGAAATTAAAAAATATTTACAATGTCACTTCTTTTCCTTATCATGAACATTGACCCTCTTATCATATATTTTTATTTATTTATTTATTTTAATCATAAAAATATAATATATGCAATATATTTTTAATATAATACTACTTTTGATTTTAAATCAAGAAAACTAATATTTTTCAACTAAAGAAAGTTTTATGTGTATTATGGATCATTTATCAAATTATTAATAAAATTTTACAACTTTTAAAAATTATTATCACTATCTTTTGACTAGAATGAAATTTAAGCTGTATAAAATTATTTCTTTGTTATTATACTTATGGATCATTTATCAAATTATTAATAAATTTTTATAATCTTTAAAAATTATTTAAATCACTGTCTTTTGACTAGAATGAAATTTAAGATGTATAAAATTATTTTCTCATTATTATACTTAAAACTTAGTGATCTATTTTATAGTAATTTAATTTTAAATATACTTTAAAAATTAAATCATTAGATATTTAATTTAGGATAAAATAATTTATATAAAAATATGATAACTATTAATATATTTATAGTTAGAGCTGTCAAACGAGCTAATAGTTTGCGGGTCTGCCTATTTAACCCATAGTTTTGATAGATCAAAAGCTAAATAAAGTTAACCTATTTAATTATAAGCCGTTTAATACATGAATTAAATAGACTGACCTATTTAACTAACAAGTTAATATGTTTAAGTAAAAGTAAAAAATAAAAAATAAAAACTTAAATTTAATTTTTTTTATCTTCTTTTTTTCAAATCAAATTATATTTAGATTATAAACTTATTGTTGTTATTGATATATTATATATGTTAGTAAATAATGCATATTATTATTTTTTATTTTGTATATTTTTAAAAAAAAATTTTAATTCTTAAATTCGAATCGTGGGCCGATCCGTTCAGATTTATTAGCCCGTGGTTGGGTTAGGACTAACAAAATGCCAACCCACGCAATAATATGAATTGGCCTAGTCAGATTTGCTTAAGGCCAATCTACAGCTGGTCAAAACAAGTCTAGTTATAATCATTAATTTATAAAAAACACAATTTATAAAATGTTTTTAATCACGTGTAAGATTATTCCATATATATATATATATATAAAATAAATGTCTAATTTTATTTCCTTAATAAAACCAGAACTTGTTATTGATGAAGCAAATCAATAATTATATGATACAATGTTAACCGTAATTTTTCATAAGAAATAGCAAGAAGAAAATATTTCCAAGCTTCTAATTTATGCACCCCTAGCCCGAAACGACATCGTTGAGGTTTCATTGGAAAATCAAAATAATAAAACGAAAAGAAAAATAGTATTACTTAATCAATCGCTTAATTGATCAAATACTATGTTGATGCCAAAATTTTCTAGTGACGGAAGATTTAGCACATCACATAGATTTATTATTGCGGTCAACGTAGAAACTTCTCGAAAACTACCTGAAATTATAGAGAAACGAGCTAGGAGTGAAGCCGATTTACTGGCTAATAAACTCCAATGCTCAAGTCAGTGAAATAGTGCAGGGCCAAATAAAAAAAAAAAAAAGAAATTATGAGTATTTGAGTGTTTTACCGACCCGAGAGACTGGGCTCGAGAAAAGCTCGTAAGTGCAGTAGTTATCTCTTGACTGCTCAGGGGATGCCCTCTCTAAAAGCTCCTAAGTTAGGACAAGAATAAGGTCTGTTCGAAGAAGAAAAATCTGAATGCTACTACATACATAACCTTCACATTTTATAGAGCTCCTGCAAGAGTGAGTATCGGAGAACGGGGGTTTGATTAGACAGGAGTAAGTATAGTGGTTGAATCAATCTTTTCACCACTTTTTTAAAATAGGTTTGGCCTAGTAATAAGTGATTGTAACTTACCGTGCACAGTGTTATCTAACATGACGGGATGCCTAAATAGTTACTTAAACAACGTAGTAATTGATCCTATTCTAAACTCCTGTTTTTGAAAGAGGCATAAGGGTCGCCTCGGTAATTAAGAAAGGATCACCTCAAAAATTAAGGTAGGTGTCGAGAAATCGAGGTGATTATGTCAGGTTATAGTTTCTGATTAATCGATAAAGAATCAGGAAGCTTTAGACAGGAATCAATCTCAGATCAGAAAATATCATCAATATAAATCCTCTAAGCTTGTACTGTCACAAGGTAGGAGTATAAACTTAAAGTGACTTTTTAGACCGAGGTGATCTAAAATTCTGACTCAAAAATTATGACAGTACTAATCACCAACAATCTTAATTGAATGCAACCATTTTAGTTTCGACTAGCTGTATCTCGAAAAAACTGGACTTAAATGCACCGTTTTCATGTAAAAAGCTACGTGGCCATGTATAGTCATCACATTGGTTACCATTGAGAAGGCGCAACATTTGAAGGTACCTTTTTGACATTACGAGACATGGCACCTCCCTGACCATGCATTTCGTGACTCTTCAAAAGCTTTGTGACGCTTGGGTGCTGGGCAATTGCCTATAAATATCCACTATTTGCTTGGTTTTTTCTCTTCCTGTTTCGCAATTTGAGCATCCACTCTTTGTTCATCGGCCATTTAGACTTCGATTCTCAGCACTCCTTACTTCTTTATCCTCAATACCTCGTCGTTTTTAGCCTGTCCTTGATTCATTCAGTAAGATGCCTTTTTTACCCAATTTATTATTGTTCTTGCAATCATTTTTTGGCAGGTTTGTAGATTTGTGGGAGGGCGCTGGGATTCAGTTGCTAAAAGTAGGTGTAGTGGTCAAGATGTTTGATAATCACCATGTATTCTGGGCGGCCAAGGTGGGTGAGGCAAAAAAAGTGCTCGCGAGTCCCTTCTTACAACTTCTGGGGACGGCAATTTCACATGAATTTTTGACCTGACGTCCTGTTCTCTGCGTGTAAGAGATAAGCAGCAGCAGTAGTGAGAGCTATTATACCGGGATAATAAATAAGTCAGCTCAAAAAATTACTAAGGGAGACCCGACATTAGAATCTGTACCCAATACAAGTAATGAAGGATCAACAACAGACTCGATCCTGATATGCACATCATGGATCGAGTTCAAGGTTGACCAATTTTCCTCTATAGTCATCATTAGCAATCTCAACGTGTACCGAGAGGCATTCCAAGTAGACAGCCTGATGACGATGAGGGTTCCCAGAAGAGGAGAATTATCGAGCCGCCCTCTATCAGACGAATCTGCCTTTAATGAGGGGTTATTCTTACTGGGAGTGAGGCTATCGCTCCAGCCCTTTTTCTTCAGCTTCCTCGCATATTTTCAAATCCTACTATACCAGCTGATTCCCAACAATTGGAGGATCCTGATCGAATTATACGTACTGTAACATCAGTACTTCGGCGAGCCCCTCAGCATTCCTGAGATAACATATATCTATACCTTGAGAAAAAATTCAACCTCAAGCCGTGGATGATACTATTTACAAACCAGGTCAGACATTCCCAATTCGGTAAAGGGCAACCCAACTAGTACTAAGAACTGAAAAGATAAATAATTTTTTATCGAGGGGGAATGGGACCTCGCCGAGGGAGGAGAGATCCTAAATTTCGGGCCGGCAATAGTATAATCAGGTCACCTCGCTGTGAGCTAGGAGTCAAAAGGTAAGATGATTTTCTTAGGTGATATTGCCGCTGATCAGAAGGAGCTCCTATCAGAGGAAAACGTGATGGAATCGACCTGGTCTCCTCTTACGTCTCGCGTGTTGTCCTGAACCGAGCTAAGATAAAGAGTATGACATCAAAGGTATCCAACTTTCGACATTGAAAACTGACTCTCTATTTTTTTTCTGCAGCCATGTCCAAAAAAGATCAGCGATCATCCATCTCGGAGCGACTTGCAGCAGTAAAGAGGACAAAAAGGGCTGGGAGAAGCCAGCTACCACCTCTGCCCCTGCTACGCCATCCGAAAGCCTCTAAGGCATCACTCAAAGACAAAGGCAAGGCTTTTACCCGCCTTAGGAAACCTCGGACAACAGCGACAACCCTCCTTAGCTAGTAAGAAAGAGGCCTAGAACCGGGGAGGGTCAAGAAAAGCTGCTCAACAGTGCTATTTCTGTCATGCACGTCAGTCGATCTGGCTCATCTGACTCCTTGGGGTTGAGCCAACGAGCATCAGTTTCAATATTCAGGGTCCTGATGTCGACTATGTCGCGTTGCCTCGCCCTTTCTCGCTCACCCATATCGAAGATAGGGCTATCAGATATAGGCAAGAAGAACAAGAGGCCTATGATGACGTAGCTCTTGCCCCTCATTAATGCCACTGCACCCTTAGTGGACAAGGTCATTAATGAGAAAATAGGGAATCTTACCCCTGAGACGGCGATCAATTATATGAGGGATTTGGCTGCTATGATAAGTCTTTTCCAAACTATATTTTTCTTCCTTGTTCTTGGGTTTAGATATCTAATAGTTGCTTATGCAAATTGTCCATGTACACTCTTGGCAGCAGGAGCAGATGAAATCGTATATCCAGGGCACGACAACTTAAGACGGGGAGAACGAGAGGCTAAAAAAGGAAATCCTAAGTCTTAACAAGAGTTAGATAGGGATCACCAAGGCTAGGCTAAGATCAGGGAAGATCTTGAGAAGAGGGTAACGATAGCCGAGTCCAAAATGGAAGAATCAGATCGAGAAATCCTGCAACTGAAGGATGAGTTGGACTCGCTATAGAAAATAAACGACAAATCCTCTGACCCTCTTTGCAGCCAAGAAAATGTTGTGCGAGGGCTTCAAGAGAAAATAGAGAGATTGGAAGCTGAAGTAACCTCCTAAAGCAAGAAATTGCTGAAGGTAGAGGCCACCGCAAAAAAACTTCAGGCCGACTTTCGCTCTACTGCTGACTGAGCCTACGATAGATACAAAAAGGGTGTACTATTTAGGCTCAGAAACGTAAGTACGCTAGTTGAAGAATGCCCGTCCAAGGTGGACTTCAGCTGGTTATACGCAGAGTTAGGTATGGAGAGGTCATATGACGAGGCAATTCTCGAGGTAGAGGCCGAGCCTAACTCAAAGGCTCCTATGGTGCTAGAAAATGAGCCACAGGCACAAGGGCCTACTAACATGCCTCCACCCGTCTCTGGTGATCCCCCAATTGGTCAAGACACGTCAGCCTCTCTTACAGTTGTCCAACTTCTGAACTTCGACAACATTAAAGGATCATCCGGTGCTAACGAGAATCCTAATTAGTCGAGTTAAAAGCGCCTAGGGCCCCAGTCATAAATATATGTAGAAACACATTAAATTTATTTTTTTTTTAGAATGTATTTCACTATCATTTTATGTATACAAGATAGTTAATGTAAATGAATTCTTCCCTTGTGAACGAAAGTTTCTCTCTATGCTTATACTGTAATCTATCTGACTCGTGTGCTACTCAACAGTAAAAAAATAATTAACGATACGGGCCAAATTATAGTGAAAACACAAGTAAATAACTTATCTGATTCAAATAAAATTTATGCAGAATCGTAGGTAGATAAAGCTTTCGGTTCGAATAGAATTTGTGTAAAATTTTAAGTAGATAAAATTTTGATCTGAATCGGGGTATTACAGAAACTCCAAGTAGACGACTTTCAATCACAGTCGAAATGATATAAAAATGCTAAGTAGATAATTTTTGACCCGAGTCGAAATAATGTAGAAATGCTAAGTAGTAATTTTTGACCCCAGTCGAAATAATGTAGAAATGCTAAGTAGATAATTTTTGACCCCAGTCAAAATAATGTAGAAATGCTAAGTAGATAATTTCTGACCCCAGTCGAAATAATGTAGAAATGCTAAGTAGATAACATACCCGATCTGAGTCGAATTTGTGTAGAAACGCAGGTAAATAACATATCCAATCCGAGTCGAATTAAGGTAGAATCACAAGTAGATGACATCAAATTCGAGTCAAATTTGTAGAATTACAAGTAGATAATATATTCGATCCGAGTCAAATTAATGTAAAATTACAAGTAGATAACATCAAATCCGAGTCGAATTTATAGAATTATAAGTATCATAACCCAATTTTGTCCTCTGTAAATTTTATTCATGATCGAGGTGCCAAATTCGTGATAATGACATGAGGCT
>JAWDEX010000002.1:3262874-3276383 GCA_035221805.1 Trichilia hirta | reverse complement strand
TATTTTTCCTTCTCTTAGCGCAAATTGTAAATAAGAGTAAAAGTTAAAAAATTTAAAATTTGAGATTATTATATTTTTTTAGTAATCATTTTTTTTAACAAAAGTTGTAGGATGCCTAACACCTTCTCTATACTTAATCAATCTCCCGAACTTAGAATCTAATATTTTTAGATGATCTGTCTTACTATTATTTAGATAGATAGCAAATCTATTTTTTATATTTTTCTTTGTCCAAAATTTTAGATAACGCCAATATTTTGAAAGGAGCAAAAGTTCTGCTCTGCAAATGTGCTACCCTTTTTTATTTATCCTTCATTACGCCTCTTCACAATATCTTCCTGTAAGAGAGGCAGGGGTTGTTTCTCACCTCTTCTTCTTTTTTGTCATCAACAAGGTTTGTTTAACTTTTGCTATCATTTTAGTTCAACCTTTATGCAAAGGGCTTATCCTTTTACATCTACCAAGTCATCCTTTCTTCTTGCATTCACATTATAACTTGATCTTTGATTTCTTTTTCACCAAAGAGCTTATTATGAGGATCTTCATAGGTGGTAATAGATTGCTTTGTTATTGTGTACCACTTTTTTTTCTATTTAAAGTTCTCTCCTGAGACTTTTCAATACTAATGAATGATAAAATGGCCCTAGGTTAATGATTTCATCATGAAATCTTTTCACGAAGCTCCCTAATCTCTTATTTGGTCCTTGGTGAATCAAAAGAAAAGAGCTTGTACTCTAATGGTATGAATTGTGTCTTAAAATTCTTCTAAAAACATTTGGTTTAGCCTTTTAAAGCTACTGGTGGCTCCTAGGGCCATCATTTTGAACCATCTCCTTACTTGCCTTTATAGGGTCAAGGAAAAGTAACAACACATTTACTGTTGTTCAAATCTTGAATTAGCATCATCTCCCTAGAAATTTCAAGATATAAAGTTGAGTTCCCATTATTAATATATGAGGCAATTTACGACATTTTAAACTTTTGAGAAAGTGTCAACTCTGTTATTTTTAGGATAAACAGGGAGTAAGTATTTTTTGGGGGGTTGAGAATCATGGCCAAAATTCAATATGGGATTAACTTTTCTTTC
Organism: Trichilia hirta; assembly: GCA_035221805.1. Lineage (NCBI taxonomy): Eukaryota > Viridiplantae > Streptophyta > Magnoliopsida > Sapindales > Meliaceae > Trichilia > Trichilia hirta. The sequence continues at coordinate 3,275,296 of JAWDEX010000002.1, read as the reverse complement.
TACCTTAACTTCTTCAATTATCTTTCGTATACAAGCTTCTAAAGCCTAGTAATCAATTTCTTGAGCTACAGCTTACCATATTACTAGATTATAAGATCTTAGCTCATTAAGCTATGACATTAAACCCACTATAGTTCGCCTTTACCCTACATAGTCCTAAGTATTAATAATAGAGCTACACAGGTATTTGATTGTTCTATCTCAAGAAGGTCATAAATCTGAAGCAAAACATTGGAATTTCTCGCTCTATGGCCTTTTAATTGCTTAACAAACTTTCCTTTTCCTATTTGGGCCGTGGTTGATTAAGGTTTTTCAACAATAAGGGCTGCTCCGAAAGGGTCAGCTTACAACTTTCTCTTAGACTAGGCATAGCTTTCTCTCACCTTTGGAATCATAGTCATTTTATATGGCTTTCCACCTTTATACCTTTCTTGTAGCAGCTTTCTCAATTTTGCTACCTCCTTTTCTAGCCATCTACTTTTTACTCTAAGGCTAGCTATTACTGATCCTCCTTTACATGTCTACTCTTGTATTCCTCTAACTTGCTAACTAAGTGAAGCGATTAACGTTTTTTGATTCCCATAATTGCCCATCTTACGAGGATAATAGCCACATTATCATGTGAGTTATTCTTGCTAGAAGATTCAGCAGTTGAGGCTTGATTGATAGTAGGAATGAGGTTTTCGACCTTTTTCACTAGGGTCTTCGAGAATGGCAACTATGATTATTACTCACCACTTGGACTAAATGTTCGAAAAAGGTATTTTTGATAATATAAGAGGCTTTTTGTTCAATTTTCTACAAACCATGCCAACACTTATGCTTGAAAATTTTCGGAGAGGAATATTCTAAATAGCACACAAATTTTGTCTTTGAGCTACTATTTATCACAATTGGTTAGCTTTGCCTTAGGTTGATATTTTTAGCCGTGGTGTGATTCTCTGCTTACCCAAAAACACAAAGAAAAAAATTTAGAAGTAAAGTTGACTTTTTAACTATTAAATTCTGATGTTTAAATTAGGCATGTGTTAAATGAATAAGGGAACAAAAGATGCATTTTATGAGTTCAATGAACAAATGTAGATGCGACAAGGGTGATGCAAAGTATTCAATACCTAACCCTTTTTTTGGTAGAAGAATCCCGTATTTTTGATGGCTAGTGGCATGTCTTCTTAGTTTTCACACGTGCAAGCATTCGAGAATGGGAGCATAGCTTGTTAGAGAATGGCATGTTAAAGCTAAAGGCAAGTTACTTCATGATCATTGTTTGGTGATCTAGATCGATATAATGATTGTTTAGAAAGTTTCTTGTAAAATGCACAACCTTAAATGTGACATGACATCTTAAAGAGCCTCGATATTTGAGTGTTATTCCCTTTTGTCATCTCTTCTATTTTTGAATTACAAAGAATTCGTGGCAATATGAGCTTTGTTACCCTAAAGGGTAACTCTTGTGTCAGTATCCTAGATCACGCAAAAGTATGATAAGAAAAATTTTATCACCCCAAGAGTTGAACATGAATCTGAAAAATGACTAGTTGATGTCAATACTTTTTGGTTGCCAAAAAAATTTGTTCCAGTGATAGTGATAATCCCGTACTACACATGATAAAGAGTGACCTTCTTATTTTTCGAGCATGAGGTAGGGTGGTGGCTCCCTTTTCATCCCTTTACATATATATAATACAATCGGTATAAAAATGTTCCAATCAGACAACCCTATAGATATTAGCCATCATATGCTTCTTGTTGGATACTTACATTCATAAAAATAATCATTGATATATTAGTGTTGCCCATTTTTACATTTAGGCATTCATAAAATTATTATTATTTTATATTTAATTTTTTTGACAAATAACTCTTAAAATTTTGTTGATAGAAATTTTTAGTAAAATTTTAATCCCATTTGTTAAAAAAATAATGTTTTTATTGTGGATAAATTTTATATGGTTATGTAGATAAGAAAATGAGCTTTTATCGGATAATCTTGGAAAATGTTTCGCACTGGCCACAGGTAGCCAGTGAATGAAATACTAGCGACTAAAATTATTTTTATATTTTTTATATTTTACTTATTAATTCATATAAATAATACAATAAAAATATTATAATATATATTTTAAATTGATTATAAAAATAATAATATATAATAAATTATATTTGATATATTTAATTTTACAATCTAATATATCATTAAATATAATAATAATATATCAATTTAATCCAATTTATTAATTTAATTTTCATTTATTTTAATAACAAGACAAATTAAATTTCTCGACAAGGAACAAGCCACGGCAGTATTTAACTATTGGCCACGCGCTACGTAACGAATCGTTGGGGATAAACTTGTCATTTCATACTGCATATTCCACGTGGCAGACGCTGTTTGGTGATATTCATTTCTTGCCGCGAAATTCATGTATACTTCTACTCCCTGCCGCTCTCTCTCACTCCGTCCTCCGAAGAATCCAAGACAGCGCTGTTCTGTAAGCTGTGAAAATGGCCGGGAAGAGTACCATGAAAGTGGTTCAGTATGATAGTTATGGTGGAGGAGCTGCTGGGTTGAAGGTTATCCATTTATTTATTTATTTTTAACTTCCGGTTTCATTATTTTTTTAATGTTTTATCCGGTTGAAGATTAGGTATATGAATTTAATTAAATGAGGAATTAAGTTATGAAGTTTTAGTGAATACTCTTTTCACTGATTCTTTCTTTCTTATGTCAGTTTGGGTAATTCATTTCGGAGTTGTTTTGGGATTAAGGTTGTTAATTTTTTTTTTGTTCGATCACTTAATTGTTAATTTGCTCTCTACATTTAGTATCAGTTATTTTAGTAAATCATTTTAATTTCTTATCATCTTGGTGGTTTTTATTTTGATCATAGCATGTTTGAGAAATTTTCTTTTTGTTGAAATTTTGAATATTGATAAAATATTTATCCTTTTACAATAGTAAAGACAAATTAATGAATAAGTTTATCTAACCAAAGATGCAGTCAAAAAGTTTCAGATTGGGTTAAGTTGTTGTAATTATGATATAAACATATGCTGGTTGCAGCATGTTGAAGTTCCAGTTCCCACTCCCAATAAAGGTGAGGTTTTGCTGAAACTGGAAGCTACTAGTCTAAATCCAGTTGATTGGAAAATACAGAAGGGCATGTTACGGCCTTTGTTGCCCCGAAAGTTTCCTTACATACCTGGTAAATTGGTTTTGGATCTGATTTTTATGTTCTTGAATCGTTTAATAACTTCTGTCTTTTTGCATCATACTAACATGTGTGTGAATCTTTTGTTGAACAGCTACTGATATAGCAGGAGAAGTTGTAGGGGTTGGATCAGAAGTTAAAAATTTCAAAGCTGGTGACAAAGTCGTAGCTATGCTTGGCCATCTTGTAAGTGCTCATTCGTATTCTTTGATTTCATCTCAATTTCAATTTACTTTTGTATTATTAGGCTTCAAGATTCTTCATTATTAGAAAGCTTTTAAAAGTAATATCACGAAGAAGGCTTAGATGATCGGTGATAAGCAAACAATATAATCTCACCTAGTTGGAACGAACCTTCTCCATTTGGTTGATGAATCCACACTTCTAGATCTTATTGGTTCGTGCCAATGACCAAGCCAACAAATCCAACAATGTATTGTATTATATTAATCTTTTGGCTTTGGATGGAATTAAATTGTATTTTACTGTATTATGTATATTAGTACTATCCCTTGGTTGGTGTGTGTAGGATATAATAGGATATTATCTGACAAAGAAATTGATTAGATACACTTATACATTTTTTAATTGTTGATGTTTATCTATAGTTATAATAGATAATGTGTGTGATATATATCTATGAATGCCCTTGACTTTATACTTGTTGTTTTAACTTTTAACTGAGAAGCGGTATTATTCGTTTAATTATTTTTAATGTTGTCCTTTTTTTGTTTCTTTTTTCTCTCCCTCCTACTTTCTTTCTTACCTTCTTTTCTTTTAAATTCTCTTCTTTCATTGTTTTCTCTTTTTTTCTCTTCCTTCTACTGGTTTTTCGTCATTAATTGGTGGTAATCAAGCCACACAACACACTACTGTCTGCTGGTCTGTGTGGGAAGCATGTGTGGTCTCATATGGGTTCACATGGTTACCTGTGAGCTTTTGGTTTATGGATCATTTTTATGGGGTTCTTGCTTGTGAGTTGATTTTTAGGATTTTGTCAGTTAATGGATTTGGTTGATTTTTGTGGATTGGCTGGATTTTGAGTTCTTGTGTTAACTGTTTCTGAGATAGTTGTTTGAGAATTATTTGCATCAATTTGATAAGATTTTATCTTCCTGGTGAAGATTGGAAAAAAAATTATTGTTATTATTTTCATTTTAGAATTAAGAATCTGTGTCAGAGGTGAATAAAAGAACATTACGAGTGGAGAAAAAAGATGAAATTAAGTTTTATTTTAGAATTAAAAGTTTAATGAAGAGTTTGTAAGCAACTGCTTTAGATTAATTTTATCTTAGACTATTGTAACTTTATAGCACTGCTATCTAGTACAAAAGACGCCATTTTTACATTGGTGTGAAGAGGCAATGATACTCTATCAGTATTGACTGCTTTGGCGCTCTTGCTTCAAATATTTTGTATGCACTAAATATATGACCTTAGAAAATTGATGTTTCACCTACATTACGTCATATCTTGATGCTATGGACCTTATATGCCCATTTTGTTTCAGTTTTGAATTTTTATGCATGATGACAGAATGGGAGTGGACTAGCTGAGTTTGCTATGGCTAGGGAGAGCATGACAATTGCTAGGCCACAAGAAGTTTCAGCAGCGGAAGGTGCAGGCTTACCTGTTGCTGGTCTCACAGCACACCAGGCCCTTACTCAATCTGCTGGAATCAAGCTTGATGGAAGTGGTGACCAGAAAAACCTTCTGATCACTGCTGGCTCAGGGGGTGTGGGTCACTATGCCGTTCAATTGGCAAAGCTTGGAAACACACATGTTACTGCCACTTGTGGGGCTCGGAACATTGACTTTGTTAAGAGTTTAGGGGCTGATGAGGTTCTTGATTATAAGACCCCTGATGGCGCAGCTCTAAGGAGTCCATCTGGTCGGAAATATGATGCCGTGATTCATTGTGCAACTGGCATTCCCTGGTCTACTTTTGAACCAAATCTTGGGCCAAATGGAAAGGTGATAGATATCACTCCCACTCCGAGTGGCATGCTGACTTGTGCTTTGAAGAAACTTACCTTCTCGAAGAAGCAGCTGGTACCGCTGCTCTTGATACCCAAGCTTGAGAACCTAGAATTTCTTGTTAAGTTGGCGAAGGAAGGGAAGCTTAAGACAGTCATAGACTCTAAGTATTCCCTCAGCAAGGCTGAAGATGGTTGGGTTAAGATTATGGATGGCCACGCAACTGGAAAGATTATTGTGGAGCCATAAAAAGTGAATGTAATTTGGTGGTTATTGCTGACATTTATATGTATTTTCTGAAACAGTTTTATGTGAAGGACATGAAAAAAACATAGAATCTGATGTATCGTTTTGCAATTTCTTTGATCAAGATGCTGTAACTGATTACTGTTACTGTCTATTAAATTAAAGGATATTATGATTATGTACATGTGGTAGATTATGCGGTTTCAGTGAAAAAATATGCCTATTGTCTATTTTATTAATTTTTTAATTTGTAAACACATGGTCAGAAAACAGAGATAGATAATGTCTATGAGGAATCAAAAATTATATAGAATTAAAAATTCTCACTTGACTAAAGAACGGTTCCATAAAATTCAAATCAGAAAATCTCGAAGGCTGCAATTAAAATATGGTAGTTTTTATCACTAACTTAAAATGTAAGTATTGTAAATAAAAGTTATTTGTATAAATTTATTTTTTCAAATAATTAATATAATAATTAAAGGGAGAATGAAAAATCCTCCGTATGAATTTTGTTATTAATTTCAACTCTGAATTTGCTTATACCAAATTTTAAAGTTTTTATGAAATTAAATTATAAATAATTTTTAGAATTATAATTTAAATTGAGTTGTAAAGTTGTAAAGTTATATTTTAAATTGAGATCTAGAGTTATAATTTATACTTAATTTTAGAATTATAATTTAAACTGAATTCTAGTACTATAATTTAAACTAATTTTTAAAATTGTAATTTATACTAATTTTAGAGTTATAATTTAAATTAATTTTTATAGTTACAAATTAAATTGAGTTCTAGAGTTATAATTTAAAATGATTTCTAGAAATATAATTTAAACTAAGTTTTAGAGTTACAATTTTTAAAATTACAATTTAAACCAAGTTCTAGAATTATAATTCAAATTGATTTTTATAATTAAAATTTAAATTGATTTTGAGAGTTAAAATTTAAAGTAATTTCCATAATTACAATTTAAATTGATTTTAAAATCCTTGAAATAAGGTGAGTTAAAATTTTAATCATCTACATTTATTTTTTTTATTTTTTTTAATTATTCTTTATTTAAATTGAGTGCTGTTTACAGCGTTGGACTCTACACATTACAAACTTCCAACTGATATTAGGAGTTATAGAAAACAATACTGGTATAAGTGAATTACCTTAAAAATCGAGCCGCGATTTTATACAATTAGCATAAAAGGTCATAACTCTCTTAATATTCATCCAATTCGAGTATTATTTATGGCACGATGTCCTATGTGTTAGAAGATTTCAATGGGTGTCTACTGGTCTAAATTTTGATACTGCTACAATAATCGTGCCAAAATTATCAAAATACCCCTCGATCGTTTCTATTTACTTGTTCGCCTTAATTGACACACTCATTATTTACTTATACTAGTACTTCATAAATCTCAAGTTTAGATGGGATTCTACAATTAAATTCTATTTTTAAAATTAGTTAAATTCCTACATTCAAAATTTGTTAAATTTTTATTTTTAAAATCAATTAAATCCTATTTTTGAAATAAGTTAAAATCCTACTTTCAAAATTAGTTAATTTCTACTATTAAAATCAGTTAATTCATACTTTTGAAGTTATTTAAAATTTATTTTCAAAATCAATTAAATTCTACTTTTGACATCTATTAAATCTTACCTTTAAAATTAGTTAAATTTTTACTTTCGAAGTTAGTTAAATTTTACTTTTAAAATAAGTCAAATCTGCTTTCAAAATTAGTAAATTTTGAGAGTGAAAACATTTTTGATAATAGTCTTTTTGTTAAAAAATATTTTATTCATAATCAATATTATTATCTTTTCATATTTAAACCATAACACAACATTTACACTAATATATACAATATTCATTTTATTAAAATTTTAAAATTTTGTATAAATAAATTAGATAGTTAAAATAATGATATATACTCATATATTTAAGAAATTTGTAAAATTTGTTTGAATTAATTTGCTAAAAAATTTTAACGCGACAGAAAGTGAGAAGTTTAATTCGTAGGATAGAATTTAAAAAATTATGTTTATTTAAGTTATAGAGTTATTTTTATCTAAAAATTATTTTTTTAATTGAGTATGAAAAGAATTTTTTTTAATAACTTTTAAATACGAAGACAAAAATGTGTTCATTTGCGAATTTTTTTTTTATCACTTTTAAATATGAAGACAAAAATGTGTTCTTTTGCATCATTTTTCCGTTCGCAAATGAATGAATAGGAAAGGACCCGACCCGAATGTCACGCGCTTCAAGTCAACGGCCCGAATTTTTGAACCGCAACATCCACACGCCAAACCAATAACTAAGGATACCCAAACAATTTCTTATTGACCAAACTACCTAAAACTTTATCCCGATTTTGCGCTCTAGTTCCCATTCTGTATACATTAACCCCTCATCCTTATCCATTAATTCGGGTTAATATCGTCAATAGAATTATATATTTCCGTAATATACCAGTAGTTGAGGGATATATCAGTCATTTCATATTAAACACTATCTTATCACCGCGGGGACCATGTCTATTCCCCACCACAACCAAGCATTTCTTCCTTTCAATTGTAAAACAAATAAATAAATAATGAAGAAAATAATAATCTACATATTTTTAAAATTTTGATTGTTTATTTAAAACATTCATTTGGTTTCTTCTCCTTCGCTGCATCTGCGGAATCCTCTCTCATGGTTTAACAGGTAATCTAAAAGTTTCTCTCTCTATAAATTATATTTCCTTCATTTTCTTGTTTCCAACGAAATTCCTTGAAGGCATTGTTGATGATCTGTTTCTTTTTCATTAGATTCTTCATATTATCTATTAAGCATCTATGTCTGAGTTGGATACTATTTATCTTTTTTTAATTTATTTTGGCATTTTATTTTGTTTATGATTTTTGTTTTTCAGCTGTAATCTTCCTGCTTATTGGAATGCAGTTGAAGTTTTCAGTTTTATTCTGTGTTTGGTTGCCGAGAAAAGGAGCTTTTGGTTTCTGTTGCTTTACCTTTTAAAAAAATTTTGAGAGAGATAGAGAGATATATATATATAGAGAGATTTAATTCATCTGAGTTTTCAGTGAGTAGACGTGTTTGTGAACTTGTAATTTAAGTTGAGAATTTTAGTTTTTTTTCCTCTTTCTGGTTATTTCTCGGCTACCAAACATAGAAAATTTTCTAAAAATTTTTCAGTCGATGGCGGTTTTACTTGTTGTTATTTAAACCAGGAGAAAGGAATATGTGCTTAATTGGTGAGGATACATTTTTATTCATTTGAAATATTTAGTGCGATTCTATTGTAGGCTTTTTTTTTTTTTTTATTTGAAATCGTCAAATATTCTTGGAATGTTAAGGTTTGACTTGTTAAGCTGGTGATTTTTTTATCATCATCATGTTTTTGAATGTGAATGAATATTTTTTGTTATGGTATTAAAAATCTCTGACCATTGGTTTTACATCCAGTGATTCTCATGTAACCTTTTGATATATTTCTTCTGAATTCTTATAATTGTATTGTATGTTGAACAGTCTTTGTACATCTAAGAGTTGTTGATGCACTTGTTGCAAGGGTCATTGCCAGTATCTACAATTTTCAAATTAAACTGTATAAACCAGGTTAATATCATGTTGGTCGGGTACCAAAAACTGCTTTTATACTTATTACCATTTTTCTTTCTTGAAAACTTGGCCTGGTGATGCTGCTGGCTGGAACGAGATGAGAAAACTGAAGAAACCAATCACTTGGTTATTTCTTTTCCAGACTTTTCACTTTCCATTCATGTAATGCTATTATAAGTTGGCTTTTAACATAGAAAATCTTAAATTGAGATGCACCTTTGTAATACTTTTATAGAATGCAACAGAATATATTTGATTGAGGTGGATTCTTTCTTCTTTTTTCTTTTTTCTCTCTCTCTTTCTCTTTGATATCTGCTAACTGAAACGTCATAACAGAGGAGACAATGTAATCTTTGGTCTTTTGTTTATTCAGTATATGATCATTGCATTCCATTTATGGTGCTTAAACTTAAAGATTTGGGTTTTTTGAGTTTTATTGGTTGTTGATCTGTTTTGCCAGCTATATCCTAATTTTGATAGGATGGACGGTATTGGAAATGAATTGTTGCATTAAATTAAATTCTCTTTCTGCTGGACTTCTACAGGAGGACTCATATAGTGGTTCTTTTTGATGAGACAAGGTGATTGCAGCTTGTAGAAGCTGCATTTAAGAATGTTGATAATCTTTTGGCTGATATTCAATCATTCCTACAATGAGAAGTGTCTTCCTGTCAACATCATACATTTCAAGCTACAGTTTAGCGCTAAACCATATATTCAGCGTAGTGAGAGAAACTCTGTCAATATAGCAGATGCCTCTTTTTGGAGGTTGTTAGAGGGTCATTGACAAATTTGGTTGTCATTTGTTACATCTCAAAATAATGGAAAGGTGAGTTTCTTGCCTGTACTCTAGATTGTGTTAAGATTTGCAGGCAATAGTTTTGTGAGAATTACTGTGGAGGTGATCTGATTCCTTTTTTGGCTTTCCCCAGGTATAAAATTTTGGAAGAGCTTGGAGATGGTACTTGTGGTTGTGTATACAAGGCCTTCAATGTTGAAACATATGAAATTGTAGGGAACTCTGTCCTGGAATAACTTTTCAATTATTATCTTACTGGTTGATTCCCTATTTATATCATGCATATCCTTCGTTGCTATTTAATTATACTGTCATGTAAGAAGCTCTTGATCAGAGTTAATATTCTGAGAACTTTTATATTGAAGAGTGGACACTTTGATTGTCTGCCTCAATTCTATTGAAGAGTAGATACTTTGATTGTTGATAACCGTCACTGTTTTTATTTAATGCTGTGCGATTGTTGAAACCTACATCAACTGCTATAATACAAACAGTTGGGAAATGACGAGCGTAAAACCCCTAAATGGGTAGAGCATTTGAATCGTGAAGCCTTGTTTATTTCTTTCTCTATTGAAATAATTAAATAAATTAAAACCTTTTTCAATCTTGACAAGAGAAAAGTAGCCAAGGAACAGCTCAATATCTAAAATCATCATTGAGACAATGGATATAGCTACAATGCAAAATATCAATTTTTATGTTTTGGCATCCCATAGATTTGTTGTAAAGTCGTTATGAAGTAAGGTTCATTGTGTATTTTTTTCTCCTCCTTTGATTATCCTCTTATGATGCTTTTCTCTGATGTTAGGTTGCTGTCAAGAAAATGAAAAGAAAGTTCTATTTTTGGGAAGAATGCATGAATTTGCGAGAAGTTAAGGTATGTGTCAATTTTCGTTTAGTAGTGATATACTGTATTTTCGTGTATTGTGTGGCAAATGAAGTGTGATGGATGGTAAATCATATGTTCTGATTTCATCTTGATCAGCATGGGTAACTTTGTTTCTGCAGGCCCTTTGTAAATTGAATCATCCCAATATTGTGAAGTTGAAGGAGGTTGTCAGAGAAAACAATGAACTATTTTTCATTTTTGAATACATGGTGAGATGACTTCCATTCCTTTTTTACTACTTTTTATATTTCATATATTCTGTTGTGATATGAAATAACTGCAGGTTATTCAATCCTTCTTTGGATGTTTGCACATCGTGATTTACACAGCACCTATAGCGTAATTTCTGTTTGTTATATCATATTTATTTTGGGGGTTGTATTAAAAAATTATAATCACCCTCTCAAATATGATCCTTGTGGTTAGATATGGATGTAAATGCAGAGTATTGAAATTAGACTGCAAATTTAAGTGGATGTACCTTCACAGAACATAGTTGAGACAATTATTGCTATGTAATATACTGGAACTTTGCAATTAACTGAAAAACGTTTTATTTGATGCAATTAGACAATGCTGGAGAAACTTCATATTTGATGTCTTTGATTGACAATAGAAACATAACTTTTTCTCTTGGTAATCTAGGTTTCAAGAGTCGGCTTTTTCATTCTCTAGATCCTCTTACCACTACCAATATGAGGTTTGTATACTGATGTCTAGGTCTTTAAAAGAAGCCCATGTTGAATCTGCCGGATAGGCAGGTAAAACCCAGTTAATTGGAAATTAATGTTTTGGTTTAGCATGCACTAAGATTCTCATGTACTGTTAGAGTTTGACTTTTTAAATGAAAATGTTTTCCTTGCAACAAAAAGAATGTCAAAGATTCACAATTGGACGTGGGATATCTTTGTATTACTTTTTCTCGTAAAACACTATTCTGTACTTAAAAGTAAATATTGGATGAATTCCATTTCATTGACTTAGTGTCATCTTGTGGACTTCACCTACCAGGAACACAATCTTTACCATATAATGAGAGAACAACAGAAACCATTTTCAGAGGCAGAGATAAAGGGCTTCATGTCACAGATACTGCAAGGACTAGCTCACATGCATAGGAATGGATATTTTCATAGGGATTTAAAGCCTGGTAAAAATTTGACTGTAGCCAGGTATTACCTTTTTTCTTTTGTTGCGTTAAACAAGTGCATAATCAAATATCATTTCATTTTGGAAGAGAATTTGCTGGTAACCAATGAAGTTCTCAAAATTGCTGATTTTGGACTGGCTAGAGAAGTGTCATCAATGCCTCCATATACTGAATACGTTTCCACACGCTGGTGAGTCATCTTCACCCATATCATCTAATTTAATAAGTTGTGTCCACAAGCACACGAGTGTTGATGTGCATGAAATCCTATTGATTATGCCCATGATCAGTATTTTTGAGATTATATTTGATGAACTTAGTTAATAATATGCCAGGTATCGAGCTCCTGAAGTTTTGTTGCAGTCCTCATCATACACTACAGCAGTAGGTATGTAGTTTTTCTTTTTTGCTTACTCATTGCAAAAGTATTTTTCGATTGTTTTTACAGTAATAGCTTCTGCTCTCTTGCAAAGATTGGCCATTGCTTAGGTAGATTCGTTAAGTTTGCCTTTCCATCTTGAACC
>JAWDEX010000002.1:3238421-3251868 GCA_035221805.1 Trichilia hirta | reverse complement strand
TTTGCTAAAATTGAATTCTTGGAGCTGATCAATCTGTGAGATAATTGGTGAAAATTCTCCAAATTTTAATCCTGTAATGAGTGCAAAATCTAACTGATTGAATTTTGTCAGACTATCTCTAATTACAAATCATATCACCTCCTCCTCCTCAAAGTCAACATCCACTTCATACATGATCACATGATGTATTAAGTTTTCTGAAAAAGCCAAATCTGACTGTATCTCGAGAAAATGTCTAAGGCATGTCTAACTAAATAATGTCTGTTACCGAGAAGTCAATTTTTCTCGAATTAATTTTACAACGCGTAAGTGAGACAACAATGTCACACTATCCTTAAAACACTCTTCCTCTTTTCTCTTTAATGTAACTATAGTTACCTGTATAAAAAAATAAATATTATCAAATATTATTAAGTACCCTATTTATTAACTTATGCATAAGATATTTATCTTAACTAATAGCATTAATTATTTCATAATATATAAATGCATATTATCAACTTTTGGTACAATAGAATCGTTGTTTAAACAACAAAATATTCATCAGCCAACTCAATTTATTTCTGACAATTATATAAAATCAAGCCATACTTATATACAAGCAATTCGGTTATATTTAAATAATTTCACATATTTCTTTATAATCTATAAATATTATTAAAAATTTTCACGTTAACTAATCGAACATAAATTATCTATTATAAAATAAATTAAGTAGATTCTAAGTACTAATATAAAAGTCGATGTTTTATAAGGCATTTTTTATTTTTTTATTAATTTTTTTACCCTCAAAAGTGTACACACTTTCGAGGGTGAAAGAATAAACACTTTCGAGGGATTACCCTCGAAAGTGTACACACTTTTGAGGAAAAGCCCTAGAAAGTGTACACATTTTCGAGGGTAATGATACCCTCGAAAGTGTTCAATCACACTTCTGAATGTTTTCTCTCAAAAGTATTCCTAAACACTTTCGAAGGTAAAGCACAAAATCCTATAATTTTTATTTTCTATTTTTCATTTCAAAATTCTAACTTCGAATCAATAATTCATACATTTCTTACTTTATTTCCACATAACATTTCAATAAATCATTGTCATACTTCAATGTTCCTTCAACATTAATCAAAAATGTTAAAAATCTATAAAATCATCAACAACTTCATTCAATCTATATATAATCATCCATAATAATTTACTTTTAGACACAATTTATATACAGTAGTGAATGAAAATATATCTTAATTCAGTTGTCAGAATTTCACTCAACAGTGGTATCTACAAAGGCAATAGTCAGCATTAGATAAAAGGTAAAATTAAAAGTTATTTTAAGGTTTAGGTAATTTGAGAGTTTTTAATATTTAAGAATATTTTGTCAGTTAAAATTTAATAAGAAAGTAATTTTGTTAGTTATATAGGTTATTAGTGATCAAAATTTTAAATCGTTAATATTTTTAAATTCGAATTTTAAATCGTAGTTATTTTTTATTGTTTCCCTTAATTTTACTCGAACGAAAATACCATGTTTTCGGTGTTAAATTTGCAAGCAAACACTTTCAAAATATCTCAATAACTAAAGAAGAATTATATTTATATTTGTAACGAATTTAAATCACCAAATTCACTCGCCAGAATTTGACTCACCTCATTGCCATCCGTCGTATGACGAAATCACTCGCAGCCATCAACTGTGCAAAGCCTCTGTTGGCGAACTTGGAGGTTCCATGACTTTTTTACAAATTGGTCATTGTTCCTGTTGCTCAATGTATGTTTTGCTTGTTTGTTGAATCTAAACAGCAAATTAAAATAGTGAAAATTCTGCAAATATTCACGTTTTTAGTTTACATTTGTATTCTCCATTAATGTTTTTCACGGAATGCTTTGTTTTTTTCGTTCAAGTATTTTCCTGTATTGACGCAAAGTGATTAGTTTTATTTAGACTCTCTATGCTCATTCCTAATTTTGATTGAAATACTAATTCTTGATCAAGTTTTTTTATAATTTTTTTGGGTTTTTTAAGTTAACTTAATTTTTGGGAATTGTAGCAAAAAGAGTAATCGTAGTAGAACCTGGAGTGTAATTAAGGATACCTGGATGTGACGCTTGGTCTAGTTGGCTAATCCAGTTTGATGAAAGGTGGAGCTTTGTGTTTTTTGGGTATAGAACTATTCAAAATTTAGATTTTTACATTTAGATTAATTTGGTTCGTGAAAGGAGGAGCTTTGTGTATTTTGGGGTGCAGAATTATTAAAAGTTCTGATTTTTGTTTCTTTCGCTCATCATTTTTGCCTATTCATTGGAGCTTTTGAGTTTAGTTTCTGTTTTCAAACTAATTATCGGTTTTTATTCTCAGATGATAACATAAAAGGTGCGCTAAAATAGGGACAATTTTATATTGATAATTTCGTATTGTACGTAATTAATACGCCTATAGTTTTTAATTTTAAAGTACATGTATTAAATTTGTAAAATTTGATTCAATGAAAATTTCGATCTCTTACTCTTGGTTGCAGGATAGTAGAAACTGACAGACATAGGTAATCTGTGAGCCCTCAAGGCCGTCAATTGGATGGTCGCTGCCCAACTGAAGTATGCATATCTTTATCTCTAATTTTAACCTTTTTTTTCTCAATGTCTTGGAATATTAAATTGCATATTCATTTTCGCAATCAGACAAGGCGGCTTGGAGCAGAAATTGGTGCTGTTGAAAAAGCAGATTGGTACTCCAATCTTTCCTTAACTAATTCAATTTCTTGATTCCTACGTTCTCTAATGATTTCAGTTGGAATAGTATTAAATTTTTAATTTACTTTTGAGTTTCAATATCCAGTGCTGCTGTGTTTGAAGTGGTAATACGAAAGTCTGCTGTCTATGGGCCCAGAGAGGTAAGTTCAATTTTAATAATACGCATACATGTAAATTATGAATCAATATATTATTGGGTTTACTATTTGATGCTACCTTTTGTTTAAACACATTACATATTTTCAGGTCCAAAATAGGAGCCAGCAAATGAGTGACCAAGCGATGGTAACATTCCCAATTTCTTTTGGTTGTTTTAATTTAAAATGCTCTCATAATTTGTATTTCTGAATATCTCAGGCGCGCTGCAACTACAGTATGGCTAATTTTAGTATTGGAGATCGCATGAGAAAACCAAAGGGTGACAGGTTGCAGCAGATTTCTTTTTGAATGTCTAGAAAACTATATTTTTGGAAGTATGTTTAATTTCTCTTCTGTTGAGAAGAAAATGGACTATATGCATAGGGGGACTCTTCTCAAATGTTGGAAGAGTGTTGTTTCATATGACAGTACATGGAGAAAGAGATATTCATCTTACAGTTGTAATGGTTAAAAAGCATGTGGAATAGACATCCTCTATGTGACCGACTGTCTATAGTTTAGTCAATGTAAAAATGAGCCAGATACCTGTGTAAAACTAAAATATTCACTTAAACTTGAGTTGGAGTACTTTTTCATGAGGTTCATTGGGCATGCCTCAAACAGTTTGCTAATTTTCTGGCTTGTTGGGAACAATTATCTTCTGAAAAATAGGAGTGGTACACACATGGGTGATGATTTGTTCTAGAACAGGAGGTTAGGAAGGAATTTTAAAGCTTAAAAATGTTATCTTTGATTGCTTTTGGAAATTACTGCCTATTTTAAAGCTTAAAATTGTTATCTTTGATTGCTTTTGGAAATTACTACCTTTTCTATTCAAATTAATTTATGTATCTTGTTTATGGTAGTATAATTTGTTATCTTAAACACGAATGTTGTAACATGTTGTTGGTATAATCAGGTGATCAATGGAGATATAATTAGTTATTCGCCAAACTATGGAAGCATGTGTATTGACCCATTTAATGCCTCATTCTCAGGTTCTACAAATCCTTCAGTCTTTGCTAAATTGTATTAAATATTTGTTTTCTAAATGCTTCTCTATGGATTTTGCAGATAGATATTTTTGTACAAGTTCTGCAAGTGGATGGAGTTAAGTAAAATTCAATCTCAAGGCGCAAGTCACTATGATAAACCCAAAGACAGCAAGCTCTCTTCTCATTCCAATTTTTATTCTCCTCTTGCTCTCTCACCCTCTGGTTGTATCCGTTTTGCTGTATTGTTGATTTGTATACTTTCCTTTTCTTTTCCCTGTTTTCTACTTCAATATTGATTTGAGGATTTCATCTTCTGAAATGGGAAAATCTCTAGTTGATTTGGGAATATGTTTTCTGCAGGAGCAAGATCTGCATGTATTAATGTAGCAACATTGGCTTTTGCAGATGCTGGGATTCCAATGCGTGATCTTGTTACTTCATGTAGTACTGGATACCCCAATGGCACTCCTCTTCTTGGTAAATTCATTTCCCTTTGTCGCTTTCTTCAAGCATGTATGCTTTTATTTTTCCATTAATAATTACATGGTATGCTGCTAAACTTTTCACCTATACTAAGGATATATCTTATGCCAGATTAAAATTACGTTGAAGATAGTGCTGTAGGCCCTGATGTCACTGTAGGCATTCTACCTTCATTGAACAAAATTTCCCTCCTCTAGGTTTGTCTAAATTCTGCTTTCCTATTTTTCTGTTAGTTTCTCTGGTGCTTAAAATCTTTGCTTTCTCTTGCAATGCTTCTATGATGATGAAAGTTATGGGTACATCAATTTAGTTTCAAAATCTGTGAGTTAATAAAAGTTGTTTATTTGGACCCTTTATGTTTTGTTATACTGTATGTTGTTGCTATTATTCTGATGATGAGAGATTTTTTATGTGGCATGTTATTAGTTGTTTAACTAACCAGCCACAAAACCATTGTTGACATAGTAATCAAATGAAAGACTAGGCAGATCTTCCACCGTGCACAACGTGTTAAATCATTACTATCTACATTAGCTTGTTATTTTCTTCAGGTAAAACAAAATTAACTCTCTCTAGCACATTTATTTCGCTTTACTTCAATGGCACTTAATTGCAAATCCATTTCCTCTCAGGTTGTCACAATTAGATCCTGCATGAATTCTTTCTTCTCGGTTAATGGATGGTTGTTTTTGGCTTGCGAGCTGTTTGTAAAATAATTTAAAACTTGAATGTAACATATTACAATCCATCACAACTTATATGGACAAGATTGTAGATCCTAGTTTTATGTGCACTTTTGTTATTATAATTTTTAATGTGATGTTATATTGTTTTTATAGCATAGAACTTAATAGGGGCTGTCGGAGTTCTGTCCTTTAATAGTTAATCAGTATTAATTTATGTTCAGGTTATTTGTACATTGATTAGTAGTGTTCTCTAGTTATGTAGCCTAATTTTACTTTTTGTGTTGATAATTCCAACTAGTGTCCACATGCTTACTTGCTTCATAATTGGCTTTCTAGTAGACATACCAGTTATTTATAGGAATATTTGTAATTACTAATTAAATTGCTCTCCAGATATTACTGGAGAATGCCAAGCAGCTGGAGTGTCACCGGTGTTTGTAGTAGGTGAGTTAAATCTTCTATTACTATTCTTAAATTGTCCAAGGAGTGCTTGTGAAAAAAATGAATGCAAATTTTAAAATGTCAGATAAAGAAAAATGAACCAATCTAGAAAACTCATATATCTTTATAAGCACAGTAAAATGATCCCTTGCAGAAGATGTTGCTTTGTTGGTTCATCTTATTTCCTCAGTGTCTGTTTTACTTGAAACAGAAACAAAACTTAGCCCATTATATTCCATGTTGCTGAGAGGTTTGAAGTTTCTAAAATGTAGGTTCTTTAATTGTTGCCTGACTGTTGCTGCTGCCCTTAATCATTTGCCCTTAATCATTTTTGGATTTGGATTTCAAATAGATTTCAAACATACCCACCATTTGTGTATGAAATCATGTGTCGACTGGTGAACTACTATGTTCTCTTAATCCTACTTTGTGTTGTAGAACTCATCTTTTGGAAATGAATTGTGAAATAGATTGACAAAATCTCCCCCGTGGTACATATTTTCATTTAAATGTTTATTATTTAGCATTTAAATCCACTGCTGAGCGTAATAACATATGATCTCCAACATTGCAAATCTCCTCTTCCATTAATGCAGCCGTTTTATCCAGAGACATGTCTTAACCATTTCATCCTTCTTAGGTTCCATTATCGGCACAATATCATAGTCTACGTGATCATAACTACTAGGGCAACAAAAACATTGTTCATGAGCGGACAGACTGGAGACTGGGACAAAAAAAACTTCATTTAGATGTGAGGCTTCCTTTGCACATGTTTCTCCGTTTATATCCTTTAGATCAATAGTTGTACAAACGCTCAGAAACACTGAACTACCAAACTCTAGTATTTTCTTCATTGAAATACTTCACTTATCGGCGCTAGCAAATTTTCGCTCTCCCTTCTGCGATAGCAGAGCAACGGTTAATACGCTGTATTACCTAACTAAATGTACCAAAAAAATTTTGAACAAGGATGGAGGATAGAAATGTTGACACACAATGTAACGACAGATACCTGATCAGATAACCAGTATTTAGAATGCTAATTCCAACAGATTCTACACATTCATTGTGCCTATGATGCGGCAAAAATGCAGAATGATGTACCTAAAGTCAGTGATCTGATACCGGATAAATGAAGATAAACGAAATGTGGAACTGATCCATTCTTTTTAAGGCACTAGTATTTATGCGTGTAGGGATTATTTGCACATAATATTGTTTAGCAGATATAATCAATCTACAAAAATATTTATCCATAGCATTAGTGAAAAAAACTAAAAGATGAAAGAGAAAATTAGTGTACTTATAGAACTACAATGAAATTACCTTGACTAGAAATGTACAATAATACTTCAAATTTTATTTGGATTATTTTATTGTCTTTATATAATCAACTTTTTTCGTCACTTAAGTTTGCTTTATTAACTCGTTATAATCAAACTTAACTATAATTATTGAACCGAAACTTTTGACCGGCTATCTAGATTTCACAATTCGCTTACGCTTTGAGGCAAAAAACGACCCCGCATCCACCTAACAAAATGGTACTTCAAATTAAGCCCAAGCGACACCGTCTGAACTAAACCTAAGAGTCAAATTAAAAATACAGGAATTTTCTCTCTTGGCTTTCTTCTTAACTCTGCTGTTGTTTTCTTCTTCGTCTTTTTCTTCACCTTTCCAATCCGATGAACTTCTTGTTGACAATGAAGAATTCAGCATTGAGGGTGGATCGCAGCCGTAGCTGAAGTCTCGTGAACCGGCAACTACCCGATGGATGACGAGAAAGAGGTTCGCGGATCAGGATTCGGAGTCCAAGATCCAATTTTCTCTAGAGCACACTTTTGGTGATTACGAGTCTTTGCTTTGGTCTATTGTTTTGGACCTTAACTCTTGCTTATTACATGAAAATTCAGTCAGCTGCTGATTATTTATATTCAAATTTGTTTGCAACAGATGCTAACAAACATGCGGTATTCAAATTAATAACCTCTTCTTTAAGGGCACTTACGTAGGACCGTTTTAAGAATTTTTATTAATTTCGCTTTCCTTTTTCTTATAAGGATTCGTCTACTTTTAATTTTCTTAATTAAGACTAATTAATTTCAGTAGTTTTAATTTATTTATTATTTCTTTTCTAATTAGGATGGGTATTAACATTAATTGGTTTTCTTGTTTGAGTTGGATTGTTATTTAAGGTTTATTAGGATTTTAACTTATTTTATATATTATAAAAAGGCTTGTAATCTCAATAATTGAGCAGATTTTTCAATGAATCAATAAATTTTTAAGGTTATCTTTTTTTATGAAAATATTTATCAAAATTTCATAACATTGTATTTTTTAATCACTCGTTAGAATATTTATCTAATTTTTAATTGCCAAGAAAAAATTAGATGAACGTTCTAACCAACCTAAACGACTTAAAAACACAATGTTACAAGGTTTTAATAAACATTCCCACAGGAAATGGTGACATAAAATGTTTATTCATCCATTGAAAAATTTGGTCAATTATTGAGATTACAAGTCTATTTATAAAAGATAAAATAAATTTAGATCTTAATAAATCTTAAATAACAAATCTGGCTCAAACAAAAACAATTAATTAATGGTAATTTTTATAAAACACGAAATATTAAATAAATTAAAACTATTAAAACTAATACAACCCGAACATTCCTAAGAATGGCAAGTAAAAGAATTTAATAGAAACGGACAAAAATGGTAAAAGGAGAAAATTATTACCAAGTATTTCTCTGTCATTAATTTTATATTTCTCTAAATAATAAAAACATTTTTGCACAAATTTTTTTGAAAGGGAAGCGATTATGTACCTAACACGAGACTAACTAGTAGCAATTAAGGTATTGTGAAAACTTGAAAAATATATATTACATCGTTATTCACTATAGCATGATGTATTTCAGTTACACTGTATAGCATATGAAACCTTCATGAAATGATCTCATATTACGAAATCCAAAAGCTGTAAGATATAATTAAAGTACTTTTGGCGTTATTCTTCTAGCTTAAAAGCAAAAGGAGTTCCTCATCTTCAGCCACAACAGTCTGATTTCCTCATCAAGTGAAAAATTCAAAGCTGCAATGGCAGGCTAGAAAACCAGAGGCATACAAAAGATTGAGATAAAGAGGATTGAAAATGAGGATGAATGATTGATAACATTATGCAAACGTAGATCGGGGATCTACAGAAAGGTGATTTAACTGGTGCTGAAGTTCGTGTCGTCGTGTTCTCACCATCTGGCAAGTCTTTCTCTTTTGGTCGTCCGTCTATTGAAGCTGTTGCAAAACACTTTGTGGGTGTGCACTCTCCACCAAATGACAACGCGCATCCGATTGTGAAGGCTGGTCGGCAGGTGAGAATCAATGGGCTGAGCCACCTGGACAATGAGGTTGTTCGCCAACTGGATGCCAAGAAGGAAAGAGGGAAGATGCTCAAGCAGCTGACAAAAGGGAAAGAAACTCAAGGGATTGGTGGGATGCTGAAGTTGAGGAGCTGAACCAGTCACATCAATGCTCTGACTCTCTGATTCTTGTTTTTTCTCGTTAAGCTGCCTCAGCATTATGTTTTCTTCCTCAAGTGAAAAATTCAGAGCTCAGAATGCCATTGCTGGAGTAAAAGTCAATGCCATTGATATTGCAAAGGAAAAAGAAAAGTTGGTGCTTCCAAATAAACATTACAACAGAAACTTGTACAACAATCGGGGAAAAAATATACTAGCCGAAGGTGAAATGGTGCTAATTGGCAGTCTCGGGCATACATCGGATGTTCAAGTAAAATGGCACCATAGTTGAGACCATCTCGAAGCTCATCCTGCAAGATGCATAAAACGAGCCATTAGACCAACTGCTCTATTGTAATTCAGAAGTTTCTTAAGGCAGCTGATTGCCTCATGAAGTGACTATTTAAAAGAGAAGAAAAATAATAAGAAGAAAGTCTCGGTTTCTTGAAGAAGGCAGAAAAGCAGGATGTTAGACTTTCCGAAAGCTTCGTGACGTCTCCGTCATCTTGAGGACTATGGACTTGAAAACCTTAATTATATACCAACAGATTCAAGAAGTGAAATTTCACATTTTGGAAACAATTTGGGAGCTCCTTTACGATTTCATAACTCAAGATATTTGAAGTGAAATGGAATGAACAAAGGAAAGCAGATGCAAACCATTCGGTATATGTCTCTGTAGCGATCTTTGTATCTTGTTCGATCATAACCCCTCTCTCCTCCTTTCGCCTTCCGCTCTTACTCTTTGAGCTTGCTGCACATGCAGTTGCCCAAATTACTTACAATCAAAAGAGTTTATCAGCTGAATTATGAAATTTCTATAAATGATATTAGGGCTTCCTAATAACCTCAGCCTCTCGTGTTTTTCTCACTTTCTCTGCTTCTTCAAAAGCCTCTTTTTCAATCTGAAATATCAGGCAGTGATGCTTAATAATTAGATAGTAGTCAAGGCCAAAGAGCAGGACGCACTCCTACTTTTGTTGCATAGGCTGGCTCGTCACAGATCAAAATGTTGTCGAAAACTAAATTTGCTTTAACCTGCACTTAACCTTATATTCTAAATCACGTTATAATTGAGTTTTCTTGCAACGTAAAAACATTCTCAAATGTATACATTGATACTTACGTCCGATAGTCATACCTACCAAAACTTCAATGCTCACATGCTGAATAGGCTTAAACACGTAAAGATCATGGCCATCTTCAGACTCTGTAGACGACAAAATGATACTTCTATTTCTTTATAAAAACGAAATCACCAAAACGAAGTCAAATTAAATTCTTTTAAATATTAAATTGACACAAAATCACCCAAAAAAAAAAAAAAAAGATTTAGGCACTATTTCTATGAAGCCAGAAAATCATTAGTAGTCAAGTGCAATTATCAAACACTTTAACTATAGTGCTTTCAGAGCACAATAATCCCAAACTAAGATTAACTCCTAAAGAAGCATTTCATGAAGCCTCCCGAATTTATAATAAAAACAACACAGAAGACATGAAAATACAGAAAAAGAACAAAATTAAAGCTATTTTAAGAGACAAACTTTTAAATTCTTTTTATAGAAATACGTACAAATGGAAGTTTAACTCCTAAAAGCAGCAGAAGGTGACATATATTTATTTAAATTCTTTTAAATATGGCCAGCTTCAGCCAAATATCTTCAGAAACTTTCTAAACAAATGATCTACAGTCATAGCAAATCCATTCTGAACTAGGCTATGTAAGAATCTTCTTTGGTAAACACCATCGTGGCCATATGGAACCAAATATGCAATAGTAGAATATCTCACATCCCATTAAGGCTCAAAAATCCATTTATTTAACCTATGAACTTTAAATCTCTCTTACATAAATATAATAATTATATTAATTTAGCATTTATTATCACATCATGCAGCAAGGACATTCAACTAGAGGTTAAAATGATGAAGCAAAAAATATTCACACAGAAAAAAAAAATGAAGAGAAAAGGAAAGAGCTTATGAGATGCAAACCTTCGATATCTGTCTCTGCAGCGATCTTTGTTTTTTATTCGACCGCCCCTCCCTCTTCCTCCTTTCAGTTTCCTCTGTTGCACTTTGAGCCTCCTGAAATGCAACACCTCAGATTACTAGCAATCAACATGAGTTGATTGGTCCTTTATAGCTGGATTCTATATGTTCGATGGTTTCCATATAGCATCCTCGTCTTCATCCCAAAATTACGCTGATCAGAGAATATGAACATGAGTTATTGTTTTTTCTTTAATTCAGGTCTTTCTCTTTTTCAATATCCATTGAATCATAAAGTTACAATATTTAAAATAAAATTAACATAAAATAAAAATTAGAGAAAAATAAAAGTGCAGTAGTTAGGAGACATAGCTCGCACACTAAAGGGGTCTAGCGATGGGGTCATTTAACTTTTTAAGTCATAGCAGACTAGTTACTAGTTACTGTTCTTATTTAGCACACTGACTTCATTTAATTTTTTAAGTCATAGCAGTTTGTAAGGAGAATTGGAGAAACAAATTGCGTTTGTACATTCAATTAGTCGGTTCGTGTGTGCCAAAAAAGGTAAATTTGAGATCGAGAATGGCATATTGGTGAAGAAATTAACAATGAAAGAGACTTACATTTGATCAATTGAATTGTCGAAGCAAATTTACAAGCATATTTGTTGGCTGATTTTTTGCATACTTGGTCTACATTCTGGTCTCTTATCTATGCACAGAGAGGCAACTTCCATGATTGATATCAGCTTGTGTTGAATTTCTAATGATGGATATGGAAGCCTTGTGTCTAACATCTAATTAAATGCTATGTTCACTTGGAAGATAAAGAGTACGAAACAGAGGAGAGAAAATCTCTTGGACGCTTTCCCTTAATTACTTCCAATGCTAACAAACCAAAATTGTACACATCGCACTTTTCAGTAATCTTTCATTGTGTAAGCAAGCTTAACAATTTGAAAAATGAATATGATCATGCATGATGTTTTAGCACAAAGATTTTGAAATAAGTAATATAGCAATGATTGAATAATCCATACATGGTGCAACATACCCATATGTGCCAGCAACTTCGGTCCAATTTGAAGAGTCTGGCTTAAGAAATTTGGCAGTTCCGAAATCTGAAATTTGAGATGTGTATGCCATATCCAACAACACATTATTGCTTGACAAATCTCGATGGACAATTGGTGAGAAACAATCATGATGCCTGTAGGACAAAGCATCCGCTACACCTTAATGGCATTCATTCTCATTTTCCAACCAAATTCTTTTGCTACTGCATCATTGCTTAATATTGTGGCCAAGCTTCCCCGTTCAAGATATTCGTAAATTAGAAAAGAATGTTGAGCATTTGAACAGAAACCATGAAACTTCAAAATATTTCGATGCCAAATTTCTGTCAATACTTTAATTTCATTAAAAAATTCTTGTTGATTTGTAATCTAACCTGGAAGTAGCGAATGGAATTTCCATATGAGAGTGTGATCCATGTGTTGGACTGAGGGTCGTGTGTTACGTGGAATTTTGTCAAAGAATTCATGCTTACGTTTCAAGAATTAAAAATAAAAGAGAGAAACACAAAGAAATAAAACATGAAGACGAGGTCAACAATTCCCTGGAATGCGTGGTTCCATAAATTGCGAAATGGGAGCTGCTTTTATTTGTTTATGAAATTGTTTGTTGTTTTTGTATACTTTAATATTCTAATTTGTTATTTATTTACTCTGTACTTTTAAGCTTTTATTTTAATTTTTATTTGTTACCGCGTATAATATTTATGAAGTTAACATTGATAGTTTCGAGAAAATAAGTAGAAAAATAAAATATTTTATTATATATCATATATATAATTTTTAGATGTTACAGCTTAATTAAAAATTTTTACATATTTTATTTTTTAACGATTAAATTTTTTTATTTAATTATTTTATTTTTATTAATAAATTTAAATTTAATATGTTAAAATTAAGAATAATTTTAAAATTTAATAAATATTATGGATATCTATGGATATTCATAAATTTTTAAAATCTATTTGAATATTATCTATACCCAAGTCCGATTTAAATTTTGAATGGGGCACAGGCATGAATGTGATAACAGAAAGTTGGACAAAGACACAGATACTCCACTAACCAAACCCATGCCCAGAATTGCTATCCCTAATATATATAGACAAATATATACAATGATATATAATAAATAAAAAGAAAAAAAATATAAATCAAGGACCAAGAATTCCAAGATAGTCGGTTTAACTAGCAACGAGAAAGGAGAAAAGTCTAAAATGATTTAAGGAATTTAAAAATTGAAAATAAAAGTAGGTTCAATATCTATCAATGAACCACAGATTTGGAAAAGAAAATACTGACGCAATCATCACATCATTGCAAGAGGCAAAAAATTTTTGCAGGAGTAGCAAAAAAGTAGGCTTCATC
>JAWDEX010000002.1:3205326-3220192 GCA_035221805.1 Trichilia hirta | reverse complement strand
ACATGCTTTCCAAAGTCATAGTTGGTCTCCTAAACTTAAACATACATATGTACATTAATAAAATGGTTTATGAATTCCATAACTCATTCCTTAAAGCATCTCAAGTCATTGATCATTCATAAATCAATCAATACCTCACTTAGACATTTTATCGAGCACTTGGTATGCAACCTATATGCCTTCCTATAATTTAAATAATTTCATACATTTCATGATATTCTTTTCACATGTCACTTATCACATTATGCATCACATTATACCTAGCAACATTCTTAGTCATTTAATTTATAATATGCTATATTTACGATCACTTGGCATTTTGTCAAACACTTGATGTGCAAGTGTTTCAAACCCAATTTTTTTCAAATGTTTATAGTTCTAATATATCCAATAGTATAATCATTCAAAGTCACACACTTTTATTAATAATCTAACATCATCATTAATTACTAATCTTTTAACAAACCTACAAAATTACCAAATCATAAACCATCATCTATCTGTCTCTTAAATTTATAAAAAATCAAGTTTCACAGCGAAGAATTACTCACCAGGAGTTTATTTAGCTTTTAAGAAGAAAAATTTTTTATTTTAGAAGTTGAATTACACTGTTCTAATGACATTTCTAGTAGTCGATGGCCAAAATTTGATTCCTCTCGTCGACACGAGTTTGATGGAATAAACAATGTATCAATCTGACGTGTGTATGCGAAATTATAGCCAACTAAACTTTCTCTGTCTCCTCTCCTTTCCTTTCTTTACCCAAATGAATGCAAATTACCCATATATATAAAGAGATAGGGCAAAATTGTCATTTTAAAATATTTTATTTTTTCGGGCAAAATTATTACTTCTTATCTCGTTCTGCATCTTAACCTATGTTTCACAATCTACCTTCGTAATAGGCTCAATTTTTCAACTCTTAATTCATTTTCGAGATTTTCATAAAAATATTATAATTTTATCATTCCTTACCCAAATTAAATGCCGTTTGCAACGTTAGACTCTACACATCATGATTTTCCATCAATATTAAGATTTATGAAAAATAACACTACTACAGGTGAGCTGTTTTAAAAATCAAGCTGTAATTTTATACAATTAGCGTAAAAAGTCGTAATTCTCTCAATACTTATCTAATTTAAATGCCATTTATGTCATGATGTCCAACGTGTTACAAGCTTTTATTTTGTATCCACCAGTCCAAATTTTGGCACTACTACCATAATTGTGCCAAAATTATCAAAATAGCCCTCACTTATTTCTTTTTACTTTTTGCATTAATCAATACATCAATCATTAACTTACCTTAATACTCGACAAATCTTGAGTTTATATGGAGTTCTATAGATCTAAAAGTTTTATATTAAGTGAAAAGTAAATTTCAACAAAATTAGCACCAAAATTTTCAGTCAAGTATTAAGTACATGATTTGAGAAAAATTTTTAAGGTTAGGTGTATAATTGATCAAAATTATCAATAAATTTATTTAATATATCAATCGCTTAGTAGTCATTATTGATAATTAATTCTCAAATTTTGCCTATAAATTCTAGGTTATTTTGCTCTTTAGAGATTAAGTTAGAAGAGAGAGAGAAGTGTAAGAAAATGTAAGAAAAAAGAGAAAAAAACACTTTGAGAGAAAAAAAGCAAGAAAGAAAAAGAAGAAAAAAATAAAGTTAGAATTTTTTTCTTATATCTCTTTATTTATACAATCTTATTTTAATAATAATATGTTTATGTTCTTAAAATTCTTCCTTCTTTCTATTTCTTTATGTTAATAATATATTGAATTTCTTTCTTTTATTTGGCTATCATTTAAGTGAAATATTATTGTCCCTATTTGTTATTTAATTTCTGTAAGAGATTTTATTCTCATAAATAATTTATTTTTATACAATTTAAATTCAGTACTACAGTAGGGTATTTATGTTCTTATTTTTCTTTTAATTCATGTGAAAAATTTTATCTTTATAAGTTATTTATGTTATGCAATTTAAATTTAATACTATAATAGGGTGTTTATGTCCCTATTTTCTTTTTAATCATATAGAAAATTTTATTTCTATAAGTCATTTATTTTTATACAATTTAAATTTAGCATTATTATAGGGTGTTTATGTCCCTTTTTTTATTTTTTATTCTTTAATTGATGTAAAAATTTATATCTCCACATGTCATTTAGTTTTATGCAATTTAAATTCAGAACTATAGTGGGGTATTCATGTTTCTATTTTTTTAATTTATGTGAGAAATTTTATCTTTATAAGTTATTTATTTTTATAATTTAGTGTGGTATTTATTTCCTTATTTTTTCTTTAATTAATATGACAAATTTTATCTTTATAAGTCATTTATTTTTATGTAATTTAAATTTAGCATTATAGTACGGTGTTCATATCCCTAATTGTTCTTTAATTCACATGAAAATTTTATTTTCATAAGTTATTTATTTTATATAATTTAAATTCAGTACTCTAGTAGGGTGCTCATATCCCTATTTCTTCTTTAATTTATATAAAAGATTTTATCTTCATAAATTATTTATTTTTATATAATTTAAATTCAATATTATAGTAGAGTGTTCATATCTCTGTTTGTTCTTTAATTTACGTAAAAAAATTTATTTTTATAAGTTATTGATTTTTATGCAATTTAAATTCAATACTATAATAAAATTTCTCGCCCTATTTGTTTTTTTACATTATTTTGTCTTTCTTTATAATGTTTAAATTTAAATCTTATAAATATTTAGTACTTATTTTATTTTTATTCAAGTTATTTATGTTATTCAATATTTTGTTTAATTAGTGGTTATATTTATTTATAAAATAAAATTTATAATATTTTTTATTGTTAATAAAGATTAAAAAAAATTAACCAAGACAATAAAATATTTTTAATATTCTCCTTTAGTTAAAAATTATAATTAATAAAAAAATTAAGAGGCGAAATATTTTTAATATTCTCTTTTTTTTTAGTAAATATTTTTAAAAAACTAAGATTGCAGAATATTTTTAATATTCATCCTTCTCTTAGTAAAATGGTAAAAAAATAAGAATAAAACAAAATTAAGAAAACAAAGATAAAAAAATTAACTAATAGGGTAAAATATTTTTAATGTTCTCCCTTTTCTAGTTAAAATTTTTAATTAATAAAAAATTATGATAGCAGAATATTTTTAATATTCTTCTTTCTTTTAGTAAATATTTTTTGAAAAATTAATACAATGGAATATTTTTAATATTCTTTCTTCTCTTAGTAAAAAAAATATTAAAAAGAGTAAATTAAAAAAATTAAAATTTAAGATCATTATATTTGTGATAAACATTTTTTTTTGGAAGTTATTGGGTATCTAATACTTTTTTTATACTTAATCAACCCCCTAAATTTAGAATTTAATTATTTTAGGTAATCTATCATACTATTATTTAGACAGATGGTAACTCAACTTTTTATGTTTAAATTTTAAACAACATCAACAGTGATAAATCTTATATCACAAGAGTATAAATACTGGTAATATATCAAAAAATGTATTACTAAACATGACCAAATGCGATGAATCAGATAAGCGATTATCTATGGTCAATGATTCGTTGCACAGTTGTGCTAATATATCACTAGTCCTTTAACCTAGGATATCACATCTATCTTCAGTATATAGATGCAGT
This sequence comes from Trichilia hirta, assembly GCA_035221805.1. Classification (NCBI taxonomy): domain Eukaryota; kingdom Viridiplantae; phylum Streptophyta; class Magnoliopsida; order Sapindales; family Meliaceae; genus Trichilia; species Trichilia hirta. The sequence continues at coordinate 3,216,518 of JAWDEX010000002.1, read as the reverse complement.
GTTCACTCTATATTGCACTAGGCTAATCACAATTGGTGAAAGAAACTTGATGGCACTGTATTCTCCTTATATAAGGACATGTGATAGTTAATAAGAGATTTGTTAGCTCAAATGATTCAACTTGGGAATATAGGTAGGAATGTCATGCACGAGGATCAAAATCCCTAGTTAAAGCATGCAGTTTTAGATAATAAGTTTTTAAATATACAAATCTCATATATGATTAATTTTCTAATCCTACGATCAAGTTAGAAATTTAACGATTTTATGACCTATACTCAATCAGGAGTCAACATTAAAAGGACTTCACTGTATATAAGTACGACTATATGGATTGATCTAAAAATATATTCTGTGTTTCGGGAATCATAATATCTTGGTAGAAATTATTCATAATTATTAAAAACTTCAATTACAATAAGTTGTACCAAAATAATATAAAAGATTTTATATTACCTATATCCAATTCACAGTAAATCGAATGAATCATACACAATAACTGATAAGTTGACGATAAACTTAATTATTATTAATATATTTAATGATATTTTGTATTGAAGAAAAATTAAATTGCTTTAATAAGTTAATTGGAAGGCAATTTTATTCTTTATTAGTAAAAAATAAAATTTTCAATAATAACGCGCTAACACCCACTATTTCAAAAAATATTTTGATATTTTATGAAATGTCATAAATGTAATTTACATATAATTTGGGGGCTTTATCCATATTTATTATTAGATAATTGTTATCTAATTAATACACACGGCATAGTTGGATTTTGCCAAATGTCATGGTATTATCCACTCTTATCTTGTTTGTTTTATATGAATAAGATTTTGACACTTTTCAAAATCATTTTAATACTTATCTTGGTAGATACAAATAGATGATGGAGATTTAATTCTATTAAATTTTATTTTATAATTACTGATAAATAGATAATTATCTATTATTTATTAAAATGACTTTTATAGATTTGAATTGCACCAACGATATTCCACCATTTGTTTTTCAATTGTTTAATTGATTTAAATAAAACAAAAATCAAAAGGAAATAGATGGAATCAATCGTCCTTGATAGTAAAAGGCACAAAAAGGTGTTTTGCTTGGTTTTTCAAAAAAGCATATGGTGGTGAGATGAAAGTAAGGAGAAGAATGTTTTTGGCTTTTGTTCATTTGTTTTTCAATTGTTTAATTGATTTAAATAAAAAAAAATTAAATAGAAATGGATTGAATTAATCGTCCATGATAGTAAAAGCAAGAAAAGGTGTTTTGCTTGGTTTTTCAAAGAAACACATAGTGGTGAGATAGAAAGCAAGGAGAAAAATGATTTTTGGCTTTGCTTCATTTGATTTCTTTATGAAAGAAAAAGAAAATAAGATGATGAAATGAAAGAAAACCAATTTGTTTGTGCTTCGTCATCTTTGATTTTTGAAAGATAATTTTCTAAGCGTAGAAAATCATTTTTTTTAAGCTTAGTGAAGCTTGAAAGAAAATCATACAACCTTAAATTAGCCTCCAAATCATTAAACTGGAACAATCACTAACAAGATGGCATATGAATACACTTGAAGGTAACTGGAGATGGTTTACTAACCAAATTAATCTAAGGAAAGGTATAAATGTTAGGCCTTTTAGTTTAATGTATGTGTACGCATGCTTGTTTTAGTGTTAATTTTTTTTTTTTTCTAAATTCCATATATACAAGATTTGTTCTTGGGTAATGTTTTCCATAAAAGAAAACTTTCTTCAATGACATTGACTTTAATGTCTGAATATAGAAAAGTTAAGTATAGAAGACATCACTTAAGATAAAATTTACTATAAAAATCTTCAACAAACTCTACAAAAAGAAAATAATGTACTATTATTTAAACTATAAGAAAGAAAAATTATAGATAAAACATTTGATCTAGTTTACACTTTTTGTTACTTTTCACTTACCAATCTATCGAGCTACCTTTAGATCAGGTTTATAGACAAAAATTTATAATTTATCAATTAGCTTATCAGAAGTTAAAGTACAAACTAAGGTCTATCGTTTTAAGTGAAAGATAAATTATTATTTTATAACTTGATCTAAAAAAATAATAATTCATCAAAAAAAATTATTAACATTTAATAAACTAATAAATTTTTTATGAATATTCAATTGAGCACAAGAAATAACTTGAAAAAGTTCTTCTAAAGTGCCAAAATTATTAGGTAGGCACATAAAAGCGTCAAAGTTACAAATTATTCTTATAATACTTTCATGAATGAAAAACACCTTTATCTACTCACAAATTATTTTTTCAAAGAAATTTTTTACGGTTAAAGGTGTAAAAATAATACCAATCACTTAATTACTTCTTAAATATATCGCTATTAACACATATCCCATTAACCTAAGACTAATTCCTATAGACTAAATGAATTTTCTTCTCTATTAAAATCTAACCTAGATTACTAGTACTATTTATAAATTTTTTGTATTTTTTTGAACTAGTCCCACAAAAGATACAAATATTTTGAATTTAATGGATTAGAATTTTTTTATTTTTAACTAAATTTTAATCTGCAAATAAAAAAATAATGCATATTTATAAAGTAAAAAATAAATAAAATAATAGTTAACTACAAGTAAAAATATAATGACATATATTTATAAAGTAAAAACTAAAACAATAATGACACCTATATAAATAGCTTAATTATTGACATACGATTTAAATTAAGCAATAAAAATAAAATAGTAACAATAAACATACATATATATAGTAGTTATAATATGACTTATACCTTTCTCTAGTTTTACATTATTAGGACAAAATCGAATTATAATATGCTTGAAGCCAATCCTACGGTATTTAGACATGTAGTTCAGTACTCATCTCAATTTTGTACATCAACACATATCCATTCTTATTCATTTTCTTTTCTTTTTTTCCTTTCCCGCTCATTTCTCACATGCCAAATTTTCATTCCTTTTTCATTCTTATCAAATAAAAAAATTCAATTGAATCCTCAATTTCTCAAAAATCACATACTATACCCTTTATAATAAAAACACACCAAAATGACCCCTTTTTACTTTCCAAGGATGTTATATGATTTAAGCTTGAAAATTTGTTTGATTTAAGATTTAGATTTAGGATTACTGATTTTAAATTCAAGCGTAAATTTTAATTTTGAATTAAGATAGCTTGTTATCAAATCTTTATTTTAATTGCAAATGTTTTGCTATAAATATAAGCTAGCTAGCACACCCTTCACTTTCATTGTACTTTGTTTTTTGTTTTCTCTCTTAAAGCGTCTTACCCTATCATTTCAGAAGCATGTATTCTTTTAGTTGTTTTCTACTCTAGGCACAAGAGAAGTATCTTGGTTTAAGCATAAAATCATATTTAAAAATTTTTAATGTAAGTAAATTTATGCATAATGTATGTTTACTCTTTTGAATGTTATCTAAGCATACAAATGATTTACCATGCACTCTTTTTTAAACTTATTCTTGATAATCATTATTTATATTTATTATGACTTTAAAATTATAATATCTCAGTTTTAAATATATTTTTCATTATCATGCTACAAAAAATTATCTCCAAACACGTATCATTGTAGAGTTTAAAGCATAAATAAATTCAACGTGACCAAGCAAAACTAACAATAACAGATTCAAAAACATAAATATTCTATTTTTCTACTTATTATTGTTTCAATGTGAGAAATTGATGCAAATGTTTCTAAATTTTTCAATGTAAGTAATATATTTGGAACAAGATGAAAAAACAAAATGGTGTACGGGGAAGGAAACAATGATATGAACTGAAAATTTTTTTTTTAAGGGTAAAAGTAGAAGCTGAACCCAAAGAATGTGATTCAAGATATCATAGCAACAAACCCTGCAAATCTGGGGCTGCAAAACTCGAGCAATTCCAGACTCTGACTGCCTTCTGTCGACCATTAACCTTTGTTTATGCCAAAATCCCCCCAGATATACCATCAAGAATACCATAGTCTATTTCTTCTGATTGAAACAAAAAATTGATTAGTGGTTTCAGTTATCATCCTCCAAATGTATTCCTAGGAATATTATGCATAAACATAGCCCTGGCAGAAGGGTCACTTGAAAATCGACCAAGCACTGCGCTAGTAGCTGTATTACTTCCAAACTTTTCAATCCCTCTGGAGATCATACAAGTGTGGCTTGCTTCCACAACCACTATCACATCGCCACCTAAGAGTGATGAAAGAGTCTCAGCTATCTGCCTGGTGAGTCTTTCCTGTACTTGGAGCTTGAAACCATAAAAATGTACTATCGACTGTAAAAGCGATTTTCTAATTGGTTTAAGTCCTTCAACACAGTAGTATCCTATATGCACGACACCATGAAAGGGAAGTAAGTGATGCTCACATTGAGACCAAAATGATAGGTTAAGCTCAGAATGTATCTGTTCCTCGTTATGGCTGACTTCTCCATTGGCTTTAAGAAGACCTATTCTACTACACTCAAAGCCATTCAACTTCATCTCTAGATTGGTGCTCCGGAAGTTCATCAACCACTTCACAAATCGAGTAGGAGTTTCTAAAAGTTCCTCTCTTAAAGGATCTTCTCCAAGAGATCTGATAATTGAAACAACTGCAGCAATCATTCCCTGGTGGTGGGATTCTAGCTTGAAAGAACTTTTAGCACTTGAGGCAGAGTGAGATGGGCACCATTTTTCAGTGCAATCTTTAATACGAGTTTTATCCACATTTATGCCTCTGAATCTAAGAAGACTCAAAAAATCACTCCAAATATCTGCATTTTCATTCTCGAAAACCCCTGAACCTGAAGAAACCAATGCTTTTACCCATCCTTCATGATTTGAGTCAAGAAAGGGTGACTCAAGATGTGGAAAATGAAGGTGTGAGCATTGGAGTATGACAGCTACACCTGCTGGCTTGATGCCATGGTGCAAAGCTGAGCATACTTCAGCTGCCAGACGCTGTGGGTCTTGGAGTTGTTTTGCAAAGATATCAGTGATTCTAGAGAACTTGCTCAATCCCAAAACTCGTTGACAAGATGGCACATAGCCTATATGACATCGAACCTGGAAAGGAAGCAAACAAGACTCACAGTATGAGAAGTGGTCCATATCTCGAATAATCACAAGTCCACCTGCTCCTCCTGCATGACCAATACCATTATCCAAACCCACTTCAGGGAACAACGCACCTTGGACTATGTCTTTTACCTTTTGTGTGTAACCTGAAAAATTTAACAAAAATTCCTTGATAAATAACAGGCAATATACATTAGTAGAGAAGGAAAAGCAGAGAAGATATTATCATAAAGTTACTACAATCACATATTACAATAGAAAGAAGGTACCCGATAACATCGTTAAATTCAGAGAGGAAAGATTTTCAGCTCATTCAAGAGTGATTAATTGTTGCTAGTTTTAAGACATTGAAAGAAATCCAAAATGGCCAATATGATGTTTGAAACTACTTACAGGAGAGCCTACAAACTTTCATATACAACGTAAATCTGCAGTTATATCTTACCATATCATTCTAATTACCTAACAAATTTTGGTGTTTAGATGAAAATTTTAGCCAAACAAGGGTATGGAATACAAATGCAGAATTCATGGCCTAAATATTAGCATGCTCTCATTAGCTAGGCAAGGCACTAATCAACAACATTAAGTTTCATGCCACGTCAGCCAACATTAGACACTAACCTAGATGTAGACAATAATTAATTGCTAGTTCATGATAAAAGTGTATCTATCACAGTGACCACTGAGGGGAGATCATAGCTGCATGAGGAGAGTTATAAAAGGATCTTTTATACAATGTCGAACACCTCCTAGTCTTAATCTCTTTGGAGGTACGAGCTTCTCGAAAGGTACTCTGGTTTACTTGGCAACACAAGACACGGATATCAGAAAATTCTTAAATATATTTGGCATGTCCTGTTTCAATAATGCAAATGCCTCTGTAACGTACATAAGAGGCAGAGAACAAAAATATGTACAAGCTCCTAGTTGAACGTTTGGTCTAATAGTGCAAATTTAAGGAACCAAACCAAAGTTATCTGTGTAGTGACTAAAGGCATTCACAATCACAACAAACTGGTCATGCCTCTATTGGACTAAGTAGAGGATTCCAACACCGCCTATCACAATATGGCAATCTTATAAGTGAAAATCACTGGCCAACTCACAACAGATGTTGCTGTAATTAGTAAATGCCTACCCACCAAAAAAGTGAAGAAAACAAAAGCAGAAACAAATCACTACTATACAATTCAAAGTAAAACCCAAAACAATGAAGTATAAAGAAACATTAGATTTTATATGAAATCAAGTATTAACCATGAGATCACGTATAAACAAACTACAAAAAAGTAGAAAAACTAGAGTTTTTTTTCAAAATAAACAAACAGACATAGTCGTCATTTAAGGCAATAAGCACCTTTGGTTCCCTCACGAAGAGCTTTAGCAACCCGAAGAGGTGTCTTCTTGATACCTTCTCTATTAATATCTTCACCCAAACCCTGCAAGAGAACTTTGACAGCATCTTCAATAGCGAGCGTTTCTGGTTCTTGCTCAAATCCAAGCTCAACACAACTCAATTTTACTCCATTCTCAAGTTCCCCATTGAAATGTTCCACATCCAAAGCACCCATCGACAAAAACACAACAAATCCCACCAACCCAAATCCCAAATCACACCAAACCAATCAAAAACTAGAGTAGCCTAACCTCACAAGTTCCAAAACCGCAAAATTTTTGAAATGAATCAATAAGAATAAAGAAAAATCCAAGGAACCCAGTTAGGAAAAAGAGCAGAATCTTAGAATCTTGCGAACAATCACTACGAAAGTTCAGACATTGAGGAGAAAAGAAACGAAAAGACACACTCACGAGAACTCAAAGCCGGCAGAATACAGATGTGAATAGATAGCCGTCTTGTAAGAGGCTAGGGGAAGAGAGAGGGACGTAGGCTTGCCGTGATGTTGAGACTTTGCGGACACCAAGGGCTTAATCATTATAAAAGGACAAAACACGTATAATTTTTTGAGATGATATTTAATTTTTAATTAAAAAAATTTATAGCAAACATTTTTATAATTTTTTAAAATATTAGTTACATTATTACAAAAATATTTATGATAAATATTTTTAAATTATAAAAAATAATAAAAATTTTGTTTATTAAAATAAATATATACTTTTGTCATTATACATTTAATTTTTATTATATAACTCTCCAATTTTTATTCTATAAAATTTTAAATCAAAATAATTAAATTTTTAAAAAAAATATTTTAAATTTAATTTATAACTTTAATACTTTAATTTATAATACTTCATAATAAAAAAATTTTAAAATTAATTTTTAAAAATTAAATTTAAAATACTTTTTATATTATAAAATTTGTGCATTCATTTTTATTTTTATATTTAAAAATGAAATAAAAATAAATTTAATTTTTATTTAAATTACTAAAAAATTATAATAAAATATATCATAAATAAATTTAATTTATAATTTATATTCATAAGTATTTTAATAAATTTATTAATTACAAATATAAAATTTTTAATTAATTTTTATTTTATAATATTTTATACTAAAAAATATTTGTAATATAACTTTGAAAAATAATTTTTAAAATATTTTTTATTTGATATTCACAAAAATTTATGAATTTATTTTTGTTTCACAATTTAAATTTATAAAATTTATAATTTTTTACTTATATTTAATAATTTTTTTAAAAAATACTTATAAATATAAAAGTATAAATTAAATTTTTTAAAGTATAAAGTATCATAATCATTCAATAATTTAAATAAAATATTTAAATTATTTTTATTAATTTTAAAAAATAAAAACAAAACAAAATTTTTATAAATTGAAATTATAAATAAAAATAAATTTACAAATTTTTTGAGTATAAAATAAAAATATTTTAAATTTAAATTTTTAAAATTAAATTATAAATTATTTTACTATAGTGTTATAAAATAAAAATTAATTTATATTTTATATTTATATTTAATAAAATTTTTAAAAGGTATTTATAAATATAAATTAAATATTTTAAGTATAAAAAATTATAGTTTTTTAATAATTTAAATAAAATATTTAAATTATTTTTGTTTAATTTTAAAAAAATAAGATAAAAATTTATAAATTTAAATTATAAAATAAAAGTAAATTCATAAAATTTTATGTATATAAAATAAAAATATTTTAAATTTGATTTTTAAAAATTAATTTATCTATTTTTTTAGTATGAAGTATTAAAATTATAAATTAAATTTAAAATACCTTTCTTCAAAAAATTTGAATTTTTTGTTATAGAATTTTATGAGATAAAAAGTTAGAAATTTGTACTATCAAAATAAAAAAAATTATATAATAAAAATACATATTTTTATTTTTAATAAAAGGAATTTTTATTATTTTTTAACTTATAAAATATATTTATCGTAAATATTATATTAAAAAATAAATAATGGTTTAAAATATTATAAAAAAATTTTAATTATAAATTTTTAATAGAAAAGAAAAAGTCATTTTAAAAAAATATATGGGATGTTTTTTATTCTCCCTTATTATAAAACTATATTTTAGTTCTTACGGAGTGAAAACCGTTGATGCTCTCTTCTTCTGCGCTCTTTTTTGGCGACTTGCATTGAGGGATACGACAAGAGAAATCGGTCTCGTTGGCTATCTGTAGTACACCCCCCTCCATATAAATATAATAATAACTGAAAAATGATAAAATAAAAAAATGAAAATGGGTAGGAGAGGAGAGGTGCATGTCACCAACCCCACTTCCTGTTTCAATCCCATTCCATCCTCCCAGGTTGATAAGGTGGATAATTAAAGAATCGTTGTAAGCTTTGCCTGTAGTTTGCTCTACATATTTTGACTATTCTTTAAGTTTTGCCTGTAGTTGGTGTCTTTGTTTTGACAGGAAGATGGAGTGAGAAAAGAATCGTTGTAAGCTTTGCCTGTAGTTTGCTGTACATATTTTGACTATTCTTTAAGTTTTGCCTGTAGTTTGTCTTTGTTTTGACAGGGAGATGGAGTAAGAAAGCAAAAGTCATTAGACCCACCCAAAGGGAAGATTAGAGTCAAACCTTTGTCAATATCATCACTTGGAAACAAGAGCACTGGGCAGCCAGCTATGACCCAGATAGATGTCGAAGCAAAATGGTTCTCTGTTTTGATTAACCAAGAATGTCATTTCCAATTTTCCATACATCTCTCTTTAGTTAATGTACGATATCTTTCCATACAAAACATAGATTGCAATCAACTATTTTTGTAATTATTGTCGTGGCACCTCCGATTGTATATTTAAAAGATAATGAAAGTATGTAACAGAATATTTCCTAAATTTGAAGGCGCGATTTTTATTTTATTTCTTTTTAATTAATTGTGTTCTTCGTTAATAAATAAAGTCACTCTTAATGCTTAAATCTTTTCAGAAATAATTTAGCCCACTATCAGACTTCGTTTCACAACCAGTCATTGGAGCATCTTTCTTCCACTTCAAGTGGGGAATTGTGATGCGGACAGATGTTGTTACTTGAAAATAAACCCTGAAAAATTAAAAATAAAATTAATTTTTCGACATATAAATTTTAATATTAAATTAAGTACACATTTAGAAGAATAAAAAATAAAATAAAATAAGAATAAAAAAATTAGAATATTTGGTTGTCTACTACCAACAAAAGGAGCGTGTCAAGTAATTTTTTTTAAGAGTTTAAAGATCTTTCTTTAGAACTATAAATGTCATATTTATAATAATCTTAGCATGTATAATTATCAGAGAACGAGAGTCTAATTTGATAATAGGTGATATATTTTAGTAGCTGGCAGATCATTTCATAATTATGGTTTGCTGATATAGTGTCACACCTTCATTGCTTTATTTAACTCGTGTCGCTTATAAATTTTATCATTTATAATATGCTTGAATTTTTTTTTTTAGATGCTCAACCTTTAAAATACGTGAAATATTTTATACACAAGATATTACAAAATCATAGTATATTAAATTATATAGTTGTTGACGTCATTCAAATTTTAAATGTAAAATTAGAGTTGTCATCTATTCAAATAATGATAGGATAGATTATCTAAAAAAATAATTATTAGATTCCAAGTTTGGGGGGTTGATTAAGTGTAGGGAAGGGTTTAGGCATCCTAAAACTTTCGTAAAAACGATTATAAAAAAATTAATTTTAAATCTTAATTTTCAAAATTTACCTTTATTTATAATTTTTGTTAAGAGAAAGGAGAATATTAAAGATATTCTGCCATTTTAGTTAATTTTTTTCTTTTTAATTTTACTTTATTCTTATTCTTTTTACCATTTTACTAAGAGAAGGGAAAATATTAAAAATATTTTGCCGTCTTAGTTTTCTAAAAATATTGAGCTAAGAGAAGAAAGAATATTAAAAATATTCTGTCGTTTTAGTTATTTTTTTTAGTTAAAAATATTTAACCAAGAGAAAGGAGAATATTAAAAATATTTCGTCGTCTTAATTAATTTTTTTAGTATTTATTAATAATAAAATATTATGAATGCAATGAAGAATTAAACGTAAATTAAATAATAATTATATAAATACTAAATATTCACAAAATTTAAATTTAAATAATAATATTTAGAACAAATAGGGATGAACACTACACTATGAATTTAAAGTGTATAAAAAATAAATAACTTATTAAGATAAAGTTCTTTATATGAATTAAAATAAAATAAAAATAAAGACATGAATATTCTACTGAATTACGTAAAAATAAAGTGCAATAAAATAAATAATTTATGGAGATAAACTTTTTCACATTAATCAAGGAAAAGAAATTAAAAATAGAGGCATGAGCATCCTACAAAAGTATTGAATTTAAATTATAAGAAAGTAAAAAACTTATAGAGATGAAATCTCCCATATGAATTAAAGAAAATAAAAATAGGGGTATGATCACCCCATAATAGTTCTGAATTTAAATTGCGAAAAAATAAATAGCTTGTAGAGATGAAACCTCCTACATGAATTAAAGAACATAAAAGTAAAAATAGGGACATGATCACCCCATAAATAATATAATAAATAAACATAAAAAAGAAATAAAGTAATATATAAAAAGAATACACGAAAGAAAGAATTCTTAACATA
>JAWDEX010000002.1:3175987-3194023 GCA_035221805.1 Trichilia hirta | reverse complement strand
ATGAAAATGAATGTTTAATACATTTTTGAAATGTAATGGTGGGCAAAGCAGTAAATACAAATGGATTATATGTTCTAAAATTAACTGATAGTCATTCAATTAAATCCATTACGAATAAAAGAATTTAGAGTCAAACAAATCCTAAATATCTATTACACTATAGATTAGGTCATATTGGAAACAATAGATTGATTCAACTTAGGACAAGTGGACTTTTGAGTCCACTGGATTCTGAACCCTTACCAACTTGTGAATTATGCCTTTAAGGAAAAATGATCAAATCTTCCTTTAAAGGTAAAGGTGAGAGAGCGAAGGAGCTATTAGAACTCATACATACTGATGTATATGAACCGTTTAGCACCAGAGCCAGAGGAGGATTTGATTACTTTATTACCTTTATTGATGACATATCATTGTACATGTATGCAGATTTGATAAAATAAAAATATGAATCCTTTAAAACATTTAAAAAATTCAAGAATAAAATAGAGAAATAGATTGAAAAGAGTAATAAAATATTATGATCAAATTATAAAGGAGAATACTTAAGTATAGAGTTTCAAAAATTTTTAAAAAAGAATGAAATAATTTTTTAGTTGACTCTTCCTTATATACCACAGTTGAATGGTATAGTGAAAAGAAAGAATCATAAACTATTAGATATAGTATGGTTTATAGTATGTTTCACTGACTTACCAATCTCATTATAGAGATATGCCTTCCTTACCCATGTACCTATCCTAAAAAAAGTTTCATCAAAAGCTTTTTAAAAGATTTTGTATGAGATAGAAGTGGAGAGAAACTTAGTCCTAATTATATTATAATTTGGGGTTGTCTAATTAATGTTAAACTAGTTAACACTAATAAGTTAGTTGTAAAATTAAAGAATAGTTAGTTTATTAACTATTCTAAAGATTGTTTAAAATATTATTTCTACTTCTACTCTAATTAAGGAGTTTCAATTAGTAAAAATGTATATGTTTTAGAAAAAAAGTTCTTAAAAGAAGGTGGCACGAAAAGAGAAATTGAATTTAAGAAAGAGTTCTTAGACTATAAGTTAATAATGCTGATGTTAGATTGTCCAGTTAGTAGACCTGAACTTTAATTCTAGCTCTAAAATCTTCTAAAATATCGCGATTTGTATAGTGATACAGACTTCTTCATGAGTAAGAGTATAACTTTTGCCTAGTAAAAAAGGATGATCATGGCAATTATCTTAGAAATTATAAAGAAACTATCCTAAATAGAGATTAAAAAATATGACTAGAAGCTATGGATTTTGATATTCAATCTATGTACATCAACCAAGCTTGAATGCTTATTGATCTACTAGAAGAAATTATTCCTACTAGCTATAATTGAATCTTTGAGAGAAATATTGGTAAGCATGGTAAGGTAGAGATCTATAAAATATAGCTAGTTATAAAAAAGTATACCTAGAAATAAGGATTGGACTATAAGAATACCTTTTTACTCATACTACGATAAAGTTCATTCAAATTATGCTAATTATAGTAGCATACTATAATTACAAGATCTAACAAATGAATATAAAAATCATGTTTTTCAATAGTATCTTGAGAAAACTATTTATATTAAATAGCTTATAGATTTTTTATCTACTCTAGATAGAATATATAAGTTTCATCAATCTATTTATAGACTGAAGTAAGCTTCTCATAACTAGAATATATAATTTAATGAAGTGATCAAATCATTTGACTTTGAAAAAATTTAAATGAACCTTGTATTTATAAATAGGTTAAAGATTATACTATCATATTCCTCATATTATATATGGATGATATATTATTAATGGATAATGCTATTGGTATAATGACTAAGGTCAAAATTTGATTATCTAGAAATTTATCTATGAAAGATCTAAAAGAAATGACCTCTATCTTTTAAATTTGTATCTATAGAAATATAGTAAGGAGAGTGATAGGGTTGCCTTAGAAATTATACATAGAAAAAAAATACTGAAAAGGTTTAGTATGAAGAACTTTAAGAGAAATCTCTCATCTTTCATGTACGATCTTTATCTTTCTAAAAATATGGGTTCAAAGACCAATGAAAAAGTGCTAAAAATGCATAATGTACCTTATTTTTTAACTATAAGTAGCTTAATGTATGCAATACTATATACATGATTTGATATAGTATATACTGTAAGTATTACGAGTAGATATATGGTCAATCCAAGAAAGAAATATTAATTAATTATTAAATCAACCTTAAGTACTTGAGAAAGATTAAAAATTTAATTCTGAATTATAGATGTCAAGAGCTAAGTATTTAAGAATACTCAAATTCTTACTTTTAATAAGATGTAGATGATAAAAAGTCTATATTCGATTATATTTTTATATGTAATAGAGATATTATCAGTTGAAAGAGCTTCAAACAAATGATGATAGCAAACTTTATTGTAGAAAATGAATATATTACAATTTTAGAAGCAATAAGAGAGCCTGTTTAATTGCAAAAGTTTATGCCTAAATTAGGTATCATTTCTAACATGAGTTATTTGATAATCGTGTTTTGTGGTAATATTGAGACTAATGTATAGGCAAAAAAAAACTAGAGTACTTCAGAAATCTAAATATATTCAGTGTAAATATCATATTTTGAGAGAAGTCATTAGAGTTGGAGATATACTTGTATAGAAAATATCTTCAATAGACGATATTTAATTAAGGTGATGGCATTAAAACAACTATACTATTATCTTAAGAAAATAAGTATTAGATACAATAGTAATAACTTTAATATAAGTGAGAGATTGTTAATGTATGTTATAAAAAATATTTCTGTTATTAGTTCTAAGGCTTATAATGTTACATTAATTTTTATAAATAAATAAAAGAAAGTATTTTTTATTTACATATATATGCTACCTTATTTATTGATTTATGCAATAGAATAAAATATGTATGTAAATTATTTAAATAATTTATTTAGGAGTTAAATAAAATTATCAAAGCCATTTCCTATGAATGTGATATTGAATGCGCAATAATATTGTAAAATAGATATACTGAATGCCATTGAAGAATATTATGAAATGATATTAATGTAGGTGATGATGAGAGTTATATCATAAGGACATTAGTATAAATTAATAATCAAAAAAATATTTTTCGAACATAATTAAAAGATGATAAATTATATGATAAGCATGTAGTCAATAATTTATTATAAAATTATACTAGTATGCAATGTAATCCTTTGACTTGAGATGTCACAGTTGAATTTTTTATAAATATGCCTAATTTATTTAGTGTATAGTACGGAGCTAATTATATTATGTATAATAAAATTGATTTGATTATGTGTATTCATATAAATATATGAGTAATAGTTAAAATAGGATTTATTAGCTTAATAAATTAAATTGAAAATTATTATTGACTTTATTTAAATCAAATTCTTAAACGAACGTCGATAAAAATTTAAAATTTAAGTTTATGGTTATAATACTTTAAATATCACGTAAAAATTTATAGAGACAAATTCAGCATATATTAATTAATAATTTGTAGATAAATTAAAATTAAAAGATATAGAGATAAATTATATAGTACTTGCAATATATATATATATATATATATATATATATATATAAAGTCGGTGATTGATATTTATGAGTGGGGACGAATTGTAATTTAACACGAATACGATTGGTTGGAATTTGACAATCAAAACAACTCTCCGCGTTGATAAGGACGTACGTTGCGAAGAATTGGGATTTCAAACTTATTTAAATTTCTACGACAATTAAAATCCAGCTTAACTTTCAGCCAAACATTTATTACACTAACATAACAAAATTTTAAAAAAATATAATAAACATGTCTTTTAAGATTTGATTAAATATATATTTTAATATTATAAATTTTTAAAATACTAACAAATATATTAATTTGTTGGCTTATTTAATAAATTTAAATAAAAATAAAGATAATATAATATATATTTAACATTTAAAATAATTATGATTAAAACTGCATACTATAATTATAAATAAATAAATAAATAAATAAATAAATAAATAATTTAAATTAATAGTTTTCTTAACAAATTTATGAGTGCGTAATTGTTGTTGAGATTAGTAAAATTAAAATGTATATTTAATTGAATTTTAAAGGAGTATATGTTCAATTTTGGATCTCTAAAATTGGTTAAATATATAAAATAGTTTTACAATTTTTAAAAATATTCATACAATTCTTAATTTACTAAAAAAATATTGAATTTAAATTTTTAAATAATTCTAATAATATTTTTTAATTCTAACTATTTTGACAGTTAAATATATTATATTATTTTTATTTTTTTCCAATTTATAAAATAAACTAAAGGAATGAGGTATTTGAATATTTTTAAAAATAATAAAATTAAAATTATCTTCCAGAGAGAGAAAATGTTAAAAGACTACAAAACGTGAGAAACAGAACGAGTGAAACTTTGCGAAATTTTCTGTGGCTGACAAAAAAAACGTAAAATTTAAACGGATCTAAACCTCTTAAGTAGATCAATTAAAATTAGTTTAAAAAATTTTAAATTAATATTTTATAAAATACTATTATCAGCTTAAATTGTGAATTAAATTTATTTTAAATTATAAATAATCAAATTAAATTATTTAAATATATATTAAATATACTTATTATTATAATATTATATAATAAAATAATATATTAATTATTTTATTAGTATTATATAAAAAATAATAAATTAATTATTTTAAAATTGAGTTAAAAATAAACAAAAATTCAAAATTTTTTGTAAATTTAATTTAAATTTAAAGTTTCAATTAAATGGATTTAAATCAATTGTAATATATGATATAATATTAAATTAAATTAGATTATTTAAAATTTAAATATAATATTTAAATTATTTTAAAATTTTATTTATAACATATTCATATTGTAAACACTCATTTTTAATTATAATTTAAATAAGTATTTAATGCAATTGAATATATAGCACTCTTACCCTATTTATCAGGATTTAAAGTTTTCCCCAAATTTAATTTAATTCGTGAAACACGAGGAAGCAGTCCATATAATGTTCTCCAAATTTGTTCGTGAAACACGAGGAAGCAGTCAACATAATTTTCTCCGGGAATCTAAATGAATTTCCAAGGGTTCGAAAACAATACGAAATGAAATGAGACCAAAGGCACATGGCGAATTTCTCCCTTTGACAAAAATAAAATAAAACAAAATCCAACGTGAAACATGAAATGGATGATCTTTTTGCTCATGGTCGTCAGAATTACGAAACATGTTTGTGGAAATTATTAACTCAGGGAAAATTTTATTTTAATTATCGACATTTTAAAAAATATCACATTATTTATATAAGAGTTAATAATAATAATAATTATTTTTTTTTCATTTTTTTTGAGCTAACACAACCCCATCTATTTATGAAAAATATACAAAATATCTTGATGAATAATTGGTTTTAAATATTTTACTAATATGAAAACTTCAGTGATATTTTTCTTAATAGATTTCAACCACACACGTGTCACCATCTAAAACTTCAGCTATTTTTCCAATAGCTATTATTAAGGGAAACGTGTCACCTTCTAAAACTTTATGTGTAATATGTTAAAACTATAGGATAAGTGTCATTAGCCTTTTTCCAAAACATCGAGGACTAAAATAAAATTAGCCCACCAACTCATGTATAAATAAGAGTGAGACTTCATGAAAATTCCTGCAACATACCACAATGGATTCTTATTCCTTGAAACCGTTGTTTTTCGAGCTCATCTTTTTTTTGCTTATTCTTTACTATTTCTTTCGAGTCATAGCAAATTCTAAAACCAAAAATAAGGAAAACAGAGTCCCCGAGCCATCTGGTTCATGGCCTCTCCTCGGCCATCTTCATCTTCTAATTGGCAATGAGCCCGTTTGTCGAACACTTGGAGCCATTGCTGACAAATATGGTCCCATATACTCTCTCAAGCTTGGAAACCATCCAACCCTAATTGTGAGCAATTGGGAAATTGTTAAGGATTGTTTCACAACCAATGATAGAGTTTTAGCCACGAGAGCAAGTATAGCAGCAGGTAGGTATTTAGGTTATGATAACGCCTTTTTTGCACTTGCTCCCTACGGAAAATACTGGCAGGAGATTCGCAAAATAGCCACTACTGATCTTCTCTCAGCTCGCAGGCTTGAAATCCTTAAGCAAGTACGCTACTCCGAAATCGAAACTTTTATCAGAAATTTGAGCGTACTTTGTGAAGAAAAAGCATGCGGTAATTCTGCTAAGGTTACTATTAGTAACTTTGTTGAGCAGCTAACTTTCAATATAAACCTTAAGCTTATAGCCGGAAAGCGATTTTCGGCTAGAGAATATAGCGAAAGAGGGAGTCAAGCTTGGCGTATCATGGAAGCAGTGAAAAAAGCTGCGTATTTATCTGGAGTTTTTGTTGTGGGAGACGCTATACCGTGGCTTGAGTGGACTGATTTTCAAGGGCATGTGGGCTCCATGAAGAGGACTGCTAAGGAAATTGATTCTATCTTGGGAAATTGGCTTGATGAACATCTTGAGAGAGAGAGAAACGGTGAAGGTGACTTCATGGATGTGTTGCTATCAAAACTCGAAGAAGATGTTGTGATGTCTGGCCACAAACGTGACATCGTCATCAAAGCAACAGCTTTCGTACGTTTGATTATTTGATAACTGAGATACACTCATCTAAATCATAATCACAATTAATGTATAAAATTGACTAAAACTGTTATTTTTCTGCAGACTCTAATCCTTACAGGTGCAGAAAGCACTCATCTCGGAATCATTTGGACGCTCTCGCTGTTACTGAACCACCCGAAAGAGCTGAAGAAGGCACAGGAAGAGTTGGACAACATTGTTGGGAAAGATCGATGGGTGAAAGAATCAGATATCGACAACCTGAAATACCTTCAAGCCATTGTCAAGGAGACTTTCCGGATAAACCCGCCGGGCCCTGTAACAGGAGTGCGAGAGGCCATGGAAGATTGCGAAATTGCTGGCTATCATATCCCAAAAGGCACACGTTTGATCGTAAACATATGGAAACTTCACAGAGACCCCCGAATGTGGGAAAATCCTTCAGAGTTTCATCCAGAACGGTTTGTGACTACTTGTTCTGATGTTGAGTACGGTAACAGTCGCAATTTTCAGTACATTCCGTTCAGCTATGGAAGAAGATCTTGCCCTGGAATGATTTCTGGGTTAAAAATTGTTCACTTAACTGTTGCCCGGATTCTTCAGGGATTTGATTTAGCAACTGTGGGGAGTATGCCTGTTGATATGAAGGAAGGTCTTGGAATTGCGTTGCCCAAATTGAATCCTCTTGAAGTTGTCATTACACCACGCCTTTCCAAGGATTTGTATTATCAATCCTCCTTATGAAGATCAGTGGCTGTCAGTAATTGTGGGTTGGGTTATTGTAATATTAATGATTTTCGTATGATGTGTATTTTGTTTAAATAAAATGTATTGTATTAGGAAGAAGGGTGTGGATTAGAACATTTCTACTATAATAAAACAATTGGGGAAAGACAAATACCCACTATATTTTATTTTTATTATAGGGACCCTTTTTCAGAAAGTTTGTCTCAAATCCAGGTTAGAAAAGTAATGTATACCTCCCTATCAATCCTCTCTGTTATCCAGCCATGAAAAATTCATTTGCAAAGTCGAGGAAAAACATAATAGAATTTCACCCCTTCCACATTATCCGTGATTCCGTTGAAACAAATGTTTAACTTTGAAAACATAATAGAAATTGAAACCAAGGGGACCACGAAAGCTTCACTGTCCAAAACTTCCTGGCTAAGTTCTTATTTTGGGTGAGAACAACTCCTCTTCTAGTGGACGATCAAGCTCCAGTAGAAGAAGTCGAAGATGTTTGTGAGTTTGTTGTCTTCTTTTCATGTTTATCTTTTTGGTTCTTCGCAGAGCGGTGTTTCGTTTCAAGGTATAAGAAGTCTTTCACCTCTTTGATGTTTCACTTTAATTCATGTATTGTGGTTTCTTCATGTTATATCTCTATGTTAGATTTGAATCTGACGGAAAATTTGGAATCCACTTTCAACGACAGCTTTCTATTGCTTTGTATTACCTTCTTCAAAACCCAAGCTTTAGGTGAGGCGTATCTTTTGGTTAAAGTTCTCTTTTCATTCAACAACGTGGAATCTGTTCATGAAATTAAAAAACTCGTGGCATAATATTTTGAAGTTACAGTGGTGGAGGTTAGCAATTATCAATTTGAAATTCTTAACAAATGCTTCTGCCCTTCGGTAAGTGGAATTGATATTCTTCTCGAAAAGTTTTGGGTGTCGGTATTTTTGTAGGTTGCAGTGGTATTAAACCTTACACTGATCATCAGGAAAGGCACATGACAATGGAAAATTATGTAGTGACTAAGTGCCATCTATTTTCTCTTATGTCTTGCACTAAGCTGGGCGTTCTTCCTTTCGGTAAACGGGTAATTGTCCTTCTAAATGATTAAGCTTCAACACATAATACTTGCTTGGAATATCCATCGGGAATTCATAGGTTTTATTTGACATATTCGTGTTGATGTTTTCTTCCTTTGTAATTGTATGATTGCATTGAGAATTACGACAAACGAAACTTAGGGATTTAGTAGGGAAAGCGCCATGTGCAAGTGTGATAAGATAAGTCAATTTTAGGTGGCCACTAAACTTTGTATGGACAAAACCATGTTAAGCCATTATTTTGTAATCCAGAAGATATACTTAGGGTTTTTACCAAGATCTTTTGAATAAAAACCTATTGAAGAATTGTCAATGAACTTTGTGTTTGGTGACATATGGAGGGCTTCGTAATAGACCTCCTATTGGAAGCTTGAAACCGTTTGACGTTAGTTTATTACTTCGTAAAATCAACAGCAAGCATAAAGTATTATGTTTTATAATATACAATATCATTTTCACGAGGATTGTTTCAAATTTTTGGTTAAGCACTATAATTAAAATGACTTGACTTTATCTAGACAAGTATAAAATGAGTAATTTATGACTAAAATTAACATAACCAATGAAATGATTAAACTAAATTAATTATTTAACAATAGTTAAGAGAGAAACTCTAATGAGAGCTAGGCTTTGGGGATTTAAACATAATAAATTTCACTATATTTTCACGCTCATTTGCTACTAATTCTTCTCGATTTTTTTATTAATAAAGATTAACAATTAATTTCATTCCATCTTTCAAATGCCAATGAATTCAGAAACATAATGATTCAATCTTATATTCCTACTCAAATTGAACTAATCATGTAGTCATTAAACTCAAACCTAAGAAAAATGTTAGTAAATAATTATTTTCCAACAAATTGTCATCTAAGTTGTGCAACTTTTATCACATACATGAAGTTAACATTTTCAAGCCAAAATTCCATGCATCATCATCAATAAGTTCAGTGGTCATTTAAACTAAATATTAAGCATAAAGATTACAAATAGATAAATAAATTTTATTAATAGCAAACATGCGTTCAAATAAAGTTTATAAAAGTTTTGTTAATCCCCTTAGCTAAAAAGTATAGCCAATTGTAAAAAAAAAAATTCAAGGAGACTATCTATCAAATACATAATCATTGTTCAACAAATAAAACTTAAAAACTAAGAGAAAAGTTAGAGAGAACTCTAAGATTTGGAGTAGTAAAGTCCAATCTTCAAATTCCTCTCTTCTTAGTCCTCAAGAAAAGCTTGAAAAATCTGAGAAATTGTGGTTGTTGGGGCTCTTCTTTTCTCGTTAAAATATCGTTCTATTATAGGCTATCCTTTCTGGGGTTTTGAGCCAAGAAAAGAGTGAAATTTCTATGTCTTACAATTGCAATGTCCCTTATAGTGCTGTAACCCCAAAACACAGCATTTAATGGCTTGAAAGATAAGAAGTTGGTATTGCAGTGCTATGCTTGGCTATTTCTGCTCTATAGGAAAGAATTGTGGTTGCAACAACCCTTATAGCACCTTAATTCTGGAAACGTATATGGCTGGCAACCTTTTTGCCACTGTAACTGCCATTTTTGGGCTTCAGTGCCCATCTTCATTTTCTTTCATCTTTAAGCTTCAATTTAAAATAATCAAATGAGTCTTTCTTTATTCAATTCTTCAAAACCTAAGAAAAAACAATAAAATTTGACTAAATACTATAATTAACATTCAATGGCTAGTAAAAGCATAACAATATGAAGTGATAAAATTACTTTATCAAACTCCCTTAAACTTGAACTTTTGCTAGTCCTCGAGCAAAAATAAAAACAAAACAAACATAAATAATACAAAAATTTAACTCATAGCAAAAATAAAAACAAAACAAAAATAAATAAAACAAAAATTTAACTTACTTTGGTAGGAAATTATGGTTGCATTTAACATATGTAACAAGCCTTTAAACTCCTAGAATGTCCTTAGTAGACAAGTTCTATCTAGTGAGAGTTTTTAGAAGATATATTCATAAAATCTCTAACATAAACACAGGTAACAGACACAACTAAAACAAGCATTCAAGCAATCACACAAAAACAGAGCCAAGTATTAGTAATCAAGCTCATAAAAATATTATCTTAAACTTTGATATTGAGGTACAAATTCTACAAGGTTCTTAATGAAAGTTGATCATTCTATATTTAAGGACTGCAATGGCCCTTATAGTGTTACAACCCTAAAAAACTACATTTAATGGCTTGAGAGGTAAGGAGTTGGCACTGTAATGCCATGCTCGACAATTTCTCCTCTATAGGGAAGAATTATGGTGTTGTAATGACCTTTACAGCACCATAATTCTGGAAAATTATATGGTGGGCAACCCTTTTGACGCTATAGCTGCCATTTTAGGGCTATAATGCTTGTCTTAGTCTTCTTTGATCTTTAAGCTTCAGCTTTAAACAATCAAATAAGTCTTTCTTTATTCAATTCTTTAAAACCTATGAAAAAAAATAAAACTTGACTAGATATTACAATTAACACTCAATGGCTAGCTAAAACATAATAAATATAAATTGATAAAATTACTTTATCAAACTCCCCTAAACTTGAACTTTTGCTAGTCTTCAAGCAAAAATAAAAACAAAACAAAACATTAATAAAACAAAATTTTAACTCACATTTGTAGGAAGCACAATTGTATTTCGTACAGGTAATAAGCCTTTAAAACCTTAGAATATTCTTGGTAGACGAGTTTTGCCCTGTGTGAGTTTTCAAAAGATATAACCATAAAATCTCTAATCTAAACACATAAAATAGACACAATTAAAATAAACATTCAAGTAATCACATAGAAACAAAGCCATGTATTAGTAATCAAACTCATAAAAATATTATCCTAAACTTTGATATCGAGCTATGAATTCTACAAGGTTCTTAATGTAAGTTAATCAGGCATCAACTTTTTCTTTTCACTTTCATATACACACAGATAGTTTATGAAATTTTGTGACCAAATACAGTTAGACCAATTCATCTATGCTTGCAAAAATCTCATTAATTATGCATGGCAAGACATTAAGTAACTTTTTCTAATTTATGAACTCTTACCTAAGCTATAATCAGCCTTTTGATATAAATGCTCACATTTATAACACCTAATTACTTAGCCTATTACATTGCTTAGGTTGCTTTGCACACTAGTAATTCAAAGCACCATTTTATGTAAAGATTAACAATTTTAGTGCCAAACCCTGTGATGAGAACTCAGTTAGTACACTGAGAAGACCAAGTGATCCTTTGCACATTTAAGGAGGATCAACGGCAAAAGCTAAGCTAAGGCAATGTGTGAAGTTTTGAATGGGATGAGTCAAAGACCAAGGAGAAGAATTGAAGCACAACCATCAATCATTGATGCAAAAGAATTGATTAATTTGATTTAAGCCAAAGAATTAAGTCATTTCAACTCAACTGAAGACTAAGAGAAAAAAGCACAAAAGGCTAGTCACAACCATCTTGACCCACTCAGTCAATAGATTTGAGGATGTTAGATTTTTTGGAATTCTTAATCAACTCAATTGATCAAATACCCTAACATAATTAATTGACCTATTAACTCAATCAATCAAGTACCCTCACTTGGTTAATAGACCTAGGAGTACAAAAGGTTCCAAAATTTTTTACCAACTTAGTCAAACAAATTGGCCTAAATTTTTTTTATTTTTTTCATTTCTTGATTATATTTTTATTGTAAAGTCCTTGTAATTCTAAATAGGCACATTTTTCTAGGGTTTTATAACTTTTGAATCTCAAAACATTTATGTAAAGACTTGATAGCATTCCTTTCTTAGTTTCTTTGTGAACTTAATAGAGCTTATCAAGATTATTCAATCTTGTGGATTTTAAAATCTAACTTATCACTTATGAATCTCCTTTTAAGTGCGACATTATCATTTTCATCATTTTTACACCTTTAGTTCATTTTTTGATTATGTCTTTGGGTCTTAGGTTTAGTATAACTTAGGTTTTAGGATTAATCTAATTATTTAGGGTCATGGTTCTATCTTATAATTCAATTTGGCCCTTTTAGGGGTTGAAAACAACATTATGTGTTATAGGTCTATTTACAAAATAACTAGTTTACGTCATTTATTATCAGAGTACAAATTCTAAGTTAGGCTATGTATCCTTTCAATAACTTGTTTATTTTCTATGATTTTAGTGTTTAATCTATAGTTAGATAACTCTAGCTTGTTCATCTTTGATAAAAAAATATACGTTTTCATTTTAAGATTGATGTGTTCTTATTGTGGTAATTTTTGTATTATTTGAGAAAAAAAAAGAAAAGAAAAGAAAAGAAGGAAAAAAGGAAAAAATCAAAAGAAGTAGTAAAATCATACGAATTAGGGCTTTCCAAAAATTTGCTGAGAAAACACTTGTTATTTGAACCCTTAAGAGTTTTAGGATTTAATAAATTGGTAGGCATTTAGCAAGGATCATTTGTTCGAAAATTGCATTCACATAATTTTTCTACCATTCTTGTTTCAATATTTTCATATTTGATCTTTTCTTTTTTCTTTTTAATAATAGATTTAATAATTCTTTTTTTTTTCATTACTATGAGGTTGATTGGTTGGGATTTGATATCTGAGAGCTAGAAATTTTGATTAAGTTTGAATTAGTTTGCATAACAAACTAAAGAGAAAGTTTAGTGAACACTTGTCTTTGAGTGTAATACACGAGTATTGTGCAAAAATATTTGAGGGAGTGTAGTGAGGTTGTTTATTTTAACTTTCTTTAGGTAGAGGTTACATTGCCTCACAATGCCTTAATAAGATTACCAAGGTCATGAGAGATGATAGAGACATTAAGACTAAGACAGAGTCTTAAATAGTAAGGGTGTTAAGACCAAGAAAGAGTTTATAGATAGTCGAGATTTTAAGATAAAGGGAGAGTTCATGGATAGTAGGGACATCAAGATCGAGGAAGAGTTTATGGTTAATAGTAGCATTAGAGATGAGGAAGAGTTAAAAAAAAACTATGTTATCTTAAAAGGATGTAAGTGATTGAGTTGAATGTATAGTTGAGGAGGAGACACTTATAACCAATAAATTTATAAATGCATAAAGGAAGATGGCATTGTATAATGGGATGACACATTTCATACAAGATGCCAAGTAAAAGATAAGGTTTGTTGTATGATTATCGACAGAGAAAGTTGTACTAATTTTGCTAGCACAGAGATGGTAGAGAAATTACAATTACCTACTACTAAGCATCCAAAACCTTATAGGTTGTAATTGTTGAGTATTGTAAAAAGGTGAGGGCTAATTGGCAAAGGCTTGTAACTTTTTTTTATTATAAAATAAAATGCTAAGGTACTATATAATGTGGTACTTATGCTTGTTGTCAGTTGTTACTAGAGAGACCATGGTAACTTGATTAAATGGCAACTTAAGAACCATTATTCATTCAAATTAGAGGGGAAGGTCAATAACTCTTGTACCATTAAGTCATAAATAGGTCTATAAGAACCAAATGAGCACTCAAAAAGAGAGTGAGTTGAGGAAAGAGAGGTGGGTGAGTGCAAACACCTTAGTAAGAATTTTAGCGAGTTAAGAAAAGTTATAGAGTATAAGAACAAACACTTTGGCAAGAAAATGAGTGAAAGTGAAAAGATAAGTGATGATAATAGAGTGTTCTTTGTGAGGCAAATTACTTTGTACTTTTGTACAAAGGGATACACTTTATTACTGACAAACTTAACACATCTTTATGAAGTGTTGTTTCTTTCTTACAAAAGTTTACTGGTGTGATTCCTAAAAAGCCCAATAGATTACCATTAACTAGAAAAATTAAGTGTTAAATGTTTTCATTCTTAGAACTTCTACTATAAACTGTCTTAACTATAGGAGTGCTTCTAAAGAGAGAAAGGAATTGATTCTTCATACCAACCATAAATCATTGAAAAATCTAGTTGAGCAAGTTAAGGTTATATTATCCCAAAGGTATACATTTATCCTTACTTTAGATGCAACGTTAACAATACTAGAGTATATTAAATGTTCATATATTACTCATTTTAATTTTTGAAATATGTATATTGCATATGAGAAAATAGTATTCGACTTTGCAAATGTGTTTAATGCATGTAGGAATGGCATATGGTAAATTTTATAAGCATAATAAATTTGTTTGTAGAGAAGATAAATTACGTGTGCCAAAGAATTCATTACAAAAGTTGGTAGTTAAGAAAGGTATATAGAAAGGATTATGGGATCTAATGGGAATAAGAAAATTTTAGAAGTTTTGAGTGGTCATTTCATTTTGACTTACAAGAAATAGGATGTTGAATGAGTGTGGACATAACACAATCCAATTCTAAAGCTTTACCCTATGGATTTTGTATAAAATGTGACGTTTCTTTGGATTTTGTATTAGGCTTACCTAAATCCAAAAGGAATTGAGATATGGTTATTTCTGTAAGTGAAAGGGTTTTAAAAGCTGAATAGAACACCATATAAGCCACCATTCAAGATAACAAAGATTTTAAAAGGTTTGCTTTTAGGCCCCAAAAGGTATCAAAGTTATAGGCAAAAAGGAATAATCCTTTTCAAGTAATTAATTGTAACATCGAAAAAGCCCATAAGTTTGAACTAATTAGTGAGTATATCATGAATGCTTCAATTAATATTTCTAATCTTTCTCCTCCTGATGTAGGTATTGATTTGAGGACAAATCCTTTTAAAAAGAGAGAGAGTGATGAGAACTCAAATAGCACACTGAGAAAACCAAGTGATCCTTTGTGTATTTGAGAAGGACTGATGGCAAGAGCTAGAGTTAAAACAATACATGAAGCTTTGCACAAGATGATTTGATGATCAAAGAGTAAAATTGAAGTACAACCATCAAGTGTTTAAGAAAAAGAGTTGATTAATTCAATTTAATCTCAAGAATCAAGTCATTTCATTTTATTTTAAAGACTAAGGCAAAAATGCATAAAGGGTCAGTTGACCATCTGGACTAACTTAGTTAACCAACTTGAGGATGCAAGTTTTCCTAGACTTTTTCATCAACTCAATCGACCTACTACACTAACCTATTCAATTGACTTGCTAACTTGGTCAATTAAGTACCCTAACTCAATTAAATGACTTGAGAGCATAAAAATTCTAGAATGCTTTATCGACTCAGTCGATTAACTAACCTAATAAGGTTAATCGAATCAGCCTAAATTTTATATTTTCTTTTACTTTTATTTTTACTTTATTATAAAATCCTTTTAATTATAAATAGACACATTTTTCTAGAGTTTTACAACTTTTAAATCTCAAAATGTTTGTGTAAATACTTGAGAGCATTCCTCTCTTAATTCTTTTGTGAACTTAATAGAACTTATAAAGATTATTTAATTTTGTGGCATTCAAAACCTGACTTATTACTAAAAAATCTCTTTCTAAGTTTGGCATCATTGCTTTCACCATTTTTACACCTTTAGTTCAGTGTTTTATTATGTTTTGGGGTCACAGGTTTAGTATACCTTAGGTTTTAGGGTAAAGGTTTTATCTTTGTAATCTGATTTGGCTTTTTTTTGGGTTAAAAACATCATCATGTGCTATTGGTCCTTTTGCAAACCAAGTGGGTTTGTGTCATACACACACACACGTACGTGCGCACACATACATATATATCATAAATTACAAGAACTTCTTCAAGGCATGCACTCTAACTAATATATCAACTAACACACTTTTGATCTCACTTTAGACCTCATCAATTTTTAACATTAAAATGACTCATAAGCAAAGTTCTAAGAAAAATCTAACAACACAAATAGTTATACAAATAATAATTAAAATAATTTTACTCCCAATCCAGCCAAAATCATATGCATAAAGCCATAATAAACAACAACCAAAGAACCAAGTATGTAATCCCTTCCCTACCCTTAACTTGAGTATTTTTCTCAATGCTCAATAAAAAAAGTAAAGGAGAAAAAGTATCATAAAGTCTCATCTCCTTTTAATATTTGATGGTGGGTTGTTGTTAATACCAATAACCAATGTGCAAAAATCACATGCAAGTTTACGGGGTCAAACTTTATAACAATGGAAATAGGGTTGTCGTATCTTCAGGGAAAGTTGTTTAAATTTTATTGATTCCTATAATTTAACTAAAACTAAGTATTATCCAAAGAATGATTAGTAAATTGAATTAATTCTAAACTAAAATTGAAATAAAAAATAAAGACATTAATTAACAAGCTCCTCATATTATGAAATTAAAATCTAATCAACTTGAACCTAGAGAATTGACTTTATCTACTCTTACTTTGTTTTAAATTCTCCTTTAAATCTTTGATTAAGTTAAGTATATAAAACCAAAAATTGACACCCAACTTTCTTTCCTGAGCATGAGTCGATTCTATTTCAAAACTTAATTTTAATATCCCTATTACGAATTAAATGAAGAAACACATTAAGCACAATTTCATTCCAAGTGTTTTCTAAGATGATAATAGTCTCCTAACTAATTGATGAACTTAGTTGCATTGTTCACAATCCAACCTAAAACCCACTCTCCTAAGCATAAAATTTTAGATTTTTGATCATCCAAACCATGGCCAGTGAATTGGGAAGCATTATATATACAACATTATAAATAAACTCAATTCAATTCATTTACCAATAATAAATGGCATTCAAAATAGCATCCAAGCAATAGACTACGTTAATTCTCTAGATAATTAACTTAGCCTAACATGTTCTCAAAGAAAATAAGGCAATGATCAATATGTTCTACATTTTACAACAAAGAATTCAAGGATAAATAAAGATAGAGAGAGGAAATCCAATAAGTCTTTAGTCTAATCTTGGTATCTTCTCATTGATTCATTGTAATCTAAGAGTTTTTCAAGCATTTCAAAGTCTTCCCAGATTTTTTCCAAGCGTGAGAACCTTCCTTTTTAACCAAGATAAGTCCCCAATTTATATCAACAAGTCCAATTGAAGAAAATGGCACAAAATGAAGCAAAAACTGTACTTAGGCTTTGGCTAGTGCTGAGTGGCATGTTTGTTGATGTATAATGCTAGAGGCTAGCTCTGTAACATTAGATTTAAGGCTATAGTGCCAGGTTACTGTCCATAACCTTTAATGCTTCTCAGATTTATGTAGTCTCTCTATTTCACATTCTATTTTAACACCCCAGTTGACTCTAATTGCGAATGGATTCTTCATGAAAGTTTTGGCCTTGAATTTAACTTTTTAGTGAAACTTGAATAATTGAATTTAGATGACTACAAATCAAGTTATTACTGGATTTAACAAAGTGATCGAAATTGAATGACATTTACAAACTTGAGAAATTTTTGGAATTTCACTCTTGAATCACAAAATCAACAAATAAACATTAAAATGAGAAAGAAATGCTCAAAATTCAACAAATTTAAGTCAAGAACATTGAATAAAAATGCTTTATCAAATTCTCCTAAACTTAAAATTTGCTAGTCCTAAGCAAAATGCAACTAAAAGAAAACAACACTCTTAAGCAACTTTTGTTGAACTC
>JAWDEX010000002.1:3134532-3145697 GCA_035221805.1 Trichilia hirta | reverse complement strand
ATTTAAACCTTAATACTCATATACTTTTATGTACTCATCAACTCTTATATAACTAAAGCTCATAGCCTTACAATTGAGTACGTTTTACTCAATGCCATGGCTATCTTTCTTTAATTGGACTAAAAAATAGTTTTTTGTAAGCAATCTCACGTTAACACTAACTGTTAAAGTATAAAATTTTAAATAGAAACATTTGGTATCATATAGTAGAATTGCAGTGATTCTTGGTTGTTTCAAAACTTGCAATCACAATAAAGAAATCAAAGAAATGTTGACTACTTGATGAGAATTCTCTAATGCTTAAGTGAAATTTTGCAAATTTTTTATTTGTAGAGAAAGTAAAGAAGATAGTATAGTAATAAAATGTAGGCTTAAAATGGTAAAAGAATCAAATCGTTTACCTTAAAATCTTACCTTTTCATAAGCATTCTAGCGCGTGTTTAAGGTTACTATTTGTCTCCTAAAAGGTAGCCATGTGGAGCTATTGGGTAGTGAATTAACGAGCACACTTATGTAAGATTGCTACTTGTTTCTTGGTGAGTAGCTGTGTCCTTGAGAATTTCCATACATCCTTAGGAGCAATCACGTGCCTGTGCTTCTTATTGCTTCCCATTATCGGCCTAGGTGTCACTATAATTACTAAAAGGTAAACCTCGAGGTTGGCCCATTGCTAAGGTAATATTAACCTAAGGTAATATTAAGGTCGACCTCTTGTAACTTTCAACCTAAAAAAATACTACTCTTAGGCAAATAATTATTTGTTCAAATTCTAATAGGAAACCTCATTCAAGGTTAGAGTCTAGACAGTGAATTTCCCTGAGATGAAAATTTCTAACTCTAGCATGTACAATGTACCCTAATTTTGGAATCGAAGTCAAGTCATTATTGACTAATATTTAGGTATGTACCTAATTTTATTCTTTGGTCTTGAGTCTGATTCTATTTTGGTATTCTTCCCAAACATAAATAAATCCTAATAAATAATACAATTATTTTATTTGAAAATAAAAAATTATTGTTCCAATAACATAGAATTATTTAAAAATTATCAAATAAAAATAACTATATTTTAAAAATGAATAAAATATAGTTAAAGTATATCAAATGAATTTATTCATAAATTATCATATTTAATCAAAATAAAAATTATTTTTATTTAAAATATTAAAAATTAAAAGATACATAAATCCACACAATGAAATATTTAAATTAAATAAAAATATTATTATTATTAATTAAATAAAGTATTTAATTTTAATTAATTACTAATATATGAAAATAATTTAGACCACATATTAACTTAATATGTTTCTTTAAATTTATTAGTAGTATAACAATACAAACCCTTACTATATATGAATTTTTTATAATTTACAAAACAATATTATCTATCTTAAAACAAAATTTTTGATATTTTAATTTTTTTAAATACAAATTAATAGTATTTATATTGATAAATTAATATAAATTATAAAATAATTTAACATAATTGAAGAGAAGATTTATTAGGTCATAATTGTATGTAATTATAATATTACGACACATAATCCATATGATGTACAAAGGATTATGCGATATTTACCTTAACGCCCATTACAAAGCCGAGGTTATCTGTACATTTTCGATACTTTCATTGTCTCTTTTCGGGGGCTAAATGTCAACAGCGTCCTTTTCTCTTTCAATTTTCTTTTAGAAGTAATGGTAAAAATACATATATGTGACATGATAGTATTATTTTATAAAAATATAAAATTAATTTAATTGATAATAAAATAATATGAATCAATTAGCAATCAAAATTATCTATCACATTAATTGAACATATTAATTAATTTATACAAAAAAAATTTATTAATTGTACATATTAATTAATTTATACAAAAAAAAAATTATCTTTAATACTATTCTTCTTTTAGAGAAAATTTTATTAAAATTCCATATATGAATTTAAATAAAATAATATAAAAAATTCCATGTAATGGTGGAAGTAATAAAAAATGAAATAAAATTATGTTTTATAAATTTAAATAGAAGGTCACTTAAAATAATTAATTATTCAATCTCTTAATTAAAATAATAGTATTGCAGTAAATTAATAAATATATAAAATTATAAAATTAATAAAAATAAATTATATTAACGTATACTGGGGGGTGATAATTAATGGGTTATTAGGAGTATGTAAGTACTTTTTTTTATAATTTTGTTACGGAATTTAAAGAAATGCAAATTTTAAGCGAGAGAATGATAATTTTAGAAAGATAACCATTTCAATGGTAAAACTTAAAAACGTAAGGGAGCTAAGTGATAAATTCTTGATCAGAATCATTTAATTCGTTATACAGTAACCGTTGGATGGACCGTGAACATTACGTGATCCACAAACAAGTCTAGGTCTGGCCAGGATGCGACAAAGTTTTGTGAGAAAAGTCGACACTCGCCTTGCGGCTACTTTCGGCTTATACGTGTAAAAATAAATAACACGTGTGGGAATTGTGTCCTCTGGATATTACGTAATGTGTTCCCGCGAACCTTAGCTTTGACCAGGCCACGCCAGGTCACCATGACTTTTTCTTTTTTTAATATAAGTATAATTATTTTTAGAAAATAAAATTAATTAAAAATTAAAATGGCTTTGGGCCAACCGGTGATGTCTGTCTTTGTCATAACTCAATGCAGCTTCAACATATTCGATGAATTTTTTACCCCTTTTCCTTTGCTCATAAATTAGCATACGAATAAGTTTTCTTTTTCTTTTTTATTATAAATTAATCAACTATTTATTTTTAAAGCACTAATTTAAATGGATAAAAATAAATTTTAAAGTGTGATAATATTTTATAAAAAATAATTTAACTTATAAATTTTTTAATTTTTGTATTGTTAATTCTTGAATATCATTTAG
Organism: Trichilia hirta; assembly: GCA_035221805.1. Lineage (NCBI taxonomy): Eukaryota > Viridiplantae > Streptophyta > Magnoliopsida > Sapindales > Meliaceae > Trichilia > Trichilia hirta. The sequence goes on along the minus strand of JAWDEX010000002.1, from coordinate 3,142,792 downwards.
TGGCCCCAAAACCCCTAAAATAATGCAATTTATAGGCTTTTATAAATTTTTTTGGGCTGATCTTAAATAAATAAATAAAATAATGGCATCTGAAGATTAAACAACAAACCTTACAAGAGTTCAGTTAAATAAATTACATTTTTAACGTTGAATTGTTTTCATTTAAAATCTTAAAAATATATCAAATTTTAAGTATCACTTACTTTTTATTTTTGAATATTACACTATTATATTACACCCAAATTACAGATAAAATCTACTCCAGTACAAGATTTAAACGTTTTGAAATGATTTGGAATATTGACATTGTCAGTATTTGAACACGTGACTTCCAACCGTCCTTTTATTAAAAGAAAAGAAACAGAGGTCTCATGCTCCAATCATTTTATTTATTAAAAGAAAGAAAATAAAAAAGGGTTAATAAGGTAAATTAATGAGTAAGCTCAGGGTAGAATTTGGTGGGAGGCACAGTATCCACAGAAGGGAAAAGAAGAGAAGTTTAGCGTATGCCAGACAAGCAGAGGCCGTCCATCCAATCACGTTCACAGCTTCGTCGGTGCCCTTATACTTCCAACCAACTTATTAATCAGTCTAATTCCACTCCCGTTGACTACCCAACAATTCCTATTAATACCCATCATCTCCCTAACGCATACTCTACCCGGTATGCGTATCAAAACCAATGGTCTTTTTACATAATTGCCCTTGTCATAACGTTATATATTGGGGCACTGCACTTTCTCCCTGTCTCAAGAGGCGTATTCTTAGAATTTTCATTTTATTTTTCAAAATCAGGGTATTTATTTCATATAATAAACCTATATAAATATATGACAAATATTAATTTTAATAAAATATGATATTTATGAAATATTTTAATTATTGTGATTTCGCTTTGCTTCATTTGGACATGTTAATTAATGAGGAATAAAGTGTAAAGGAATATTATGTTATTATTGTTTAATAGATAAAATTTGTTTCTATTCCTATTTTTTACGACCACTAAAATCAACAAATTTTTATTATTAATATTATATATATATATATATATATATATATATATAGACACACACAAAGTTATGGTAGGAATTTTGTATTTTCATTACTATACAATGTTAGAATAACTTTTGTTTTTTGATTAAAACCCTGAAAAATATAATTTATTTTTTATTTGAAATATGAATATAATTATTAAATTATTTATTTTTTTAAAAAAATTTAAATCAATACTTTTATATTTTATTCTTTATTTTTAATTTTTAAAATTATATCTAATAAACTTTGCAAACTTTTAGATTCAAACAAAAATTTTAAATATATATGTTTTTATTAAACAAAAAATGATTGAAAGTTTAAATTAAATAAGAAAAACATGTATATTTAATTATTTAAAATAGTCAAATTGGAACCGCTAAATTTTAGATAAATTATTTGTAGTAAGACCATCTAGTCAAGTGATGAAGTATGCTTAAAAATTTCATAATTATTATTTAAAATTTTATTATGATTAATTTATTTAAAATTTATTTTATACTATAAGATTTTAATAGGTAATATGTGATACTTTTCGTCTAATTTATTGAGTGTATTACTAGTAACATAAAATATTAGCAACTGCCTAACATGTTATTGTCATTGATTGATAACACATTGGTTGAAATTCAAATTTTATATCCCCATTTTACAAGTCATAAATTACTCATAAATTTGAGAAAATCGCCTCTCAAAGGGCGATAAATCTCAACTATATTATAATTTAATCACACAAACTAATTCAATAAAATTATATTATTATTAAAGGATAATTGTAATTAAAAATTTATATGAAATTAAATCAGTAAAGCATTCAATATTTCTATTCATTACTAGGAGCCCTCACTCGTCGCTCAAGTACAATGCATTGTTATTTTTGGATATTAAAAGATTATAATATTCTTTTAACAAAAAAGGTAATCCAAAACTTTATATTATTTTAAATTGTTCATTTAAAGTGACATCTATATTTGTAACTATTAACATAATTTATCATGTTATTTTACTAATTTATTTTCAACTAATTTTTAAAAATTTTAATTATTAAATATCATTAATTTTTATTTTATAATCGACTGATATTAGAATTAGAGGTTTATTGAAAATTTAAAATACTATGTATGCAAGTTATAAATTTATTTATAATAATTAATAAGAAAAATTTTTAATTATTGTATATCATATGTATCCCTGATATGAAACATTCTCTCAAATATTTTATTTGAGAGTCAATCTTCTAAATACCATCGTACCTATTTAATTATTTTTGGCTTGCATTGTATCAAGTAAAGGGCTCTAATCTTTGATCATATATTTAAGTTTGGTCTGTATCCCTCCTGATTCTTTGAACTCTTACAAATAAAATTCAAAATTCTCCAAAAAATTTATACCCAAACCAACATATTTCGATAATTATGGTATAACAAACCTCTGAATATCTTCATGCACAAGACTGTTTTTCACTTATAAAAACACCCCATGTGTAATTGTATCTGACACAACGTTAGCATAAGTAATCTATAATATTCTTGTAACTTTTTTAGTACCATATTGAAAAAGATTGACAAGAGAGTGATACGTTCTCGTTCCTTACTCTAATATGAATTGTCAGGAACTTTGAATTTTTACACAATAAATTTATTTATAAGGTTTCTTCAAATATTTTTATTTAAGGTAGCAAATACAAAACTGATTTCAACTTACCTTAATGAAATTAAGACAACGAACGTCTCCAATTCTCAATTATTTGTGGAGAGTTGTCTAAAATTCTTCTTCCCTCTTGCACATAGACTTAAAAACCTTATTAAACATTTACTACTCAGATGGCACCAATAGCATAACTTGAAATTTTTGGACGCGACTTCATAATTATGATTAAATTATGTATAAATATTATTAAAACCACGCATAAATATTATGTATGGTATCCAACAAACAGTAAAATACATAATTCATTGCGTTTATAATATGCATTTAAATCATTCTCTTTTTTCATATTTTTTTATTTACCTTACATTTCACATAATTTTATTAAAATATAAATATAAATTATTTTTTATTTTAAATTAATGTAAAAAAAAATAATTTAATTCTTAAAGCTTTTACTTACTACAAAACAATTAACAAACAAATAAAAATTAATTGTTTTATTGATTATCTGATTTTTTAAAATAATATATCAAATCTTTTAAAAAGAAGTATTACTTTTTTTGAAGAAATATAATTTACCTTCCACATTCTTTTTTTCAACTTTTCTCTCAAGGGGTACGAAAGGAAACCTAAGTGGTGGTATTTAGGCGAAACTCTGCTGTATCAAAAAAGTAATTCCATATAACTAAAGTACAAAATATGTAGTAGCAGCGTACATACATACGTTCTCCTTCTCCAAATTATCATTCACACCCCCTCGTTCATTAAGCAGATCACAAACACTAAACGCAAACAAAACTCAACCACCTTCTCTTATTCTCGTTCTCCCGGTTGTTGTTCTAATTAGGATGGAAAATATTATTTTTAATATATAAATTTGAAAAAAAAAAAAAAAAAAAAAAAAAACCGAAAAACAGAAGGTGGTAGATGCATGACTATGTGATGGCCATCCACATAAATAAATCCCTTTGAACATTCATATCGTTTATTGGCTTGACTTTGGTCTTAGCCTGGCCACCTTCCCTTTTTCTGTAATCGTAATCCAAATCGATCCCTTTTATTTTTTTCTTGAGAGATTTCAACTTAACTCCAACCCTTACTATATCTCTGTCTCTCTCCTCGATTTTTACGCTCTCTCACCCACCACCTTTTGTTTTTCTGTCCGTGGCTCAGGTACAAACAATGACTTTATTCTATCTCTCACTTTGTAATGGCTAGTTTTACTGCTTTTTGTGCTGCTGTCTGGCTTATCTACTTGCTCTTATTATTTGAGTTCATGGGCATTCTCCTTTCGTGGGTTTAAACGCCGGGTTAGTTGGTTTTGTTTTATGTCATCTTGGCTTTCCTTTGTGAGTTCTATTGATTTCGTGTAGTTTGGAGCTTGATTTTGTGTTTTCTTTTTTTCTTCATGAAAGAAAGGTGGTAGGTTGGTGGGGTTGACTTAAGTCTTCAATTACTCAGACTCAGTTTACAAATCTTTTGGAAAAACACTTTTGGGAAATCTAGTTAGCTAGCTCTCTACAACGATGATTATGATGATTCCTGCTTTACTTTATGCTGATTATCAACAATTTATGCACGTATTTTACTTTAATTAACTCTTTCCTTGGTTTTTTGTCAGCCTACTGTCGTCCTATCAATCATGTTGGTTCTTTACTCTGCTTAGTTGACCTGTTTAATAAATCTTAGCCACAATCCATAATTTGGTTTCTGCTTAAGTTAACTGTTGAGTTATTTAACTGCTTGACTTGGGAATTGAAACCGGCTAAGAACCATAACTACTAGGATCGCTTTAGCCAGAGAGATATTTGTTTATAAGTAGTAATTATAGCCCACATTGTGATAGTTTTGATGGTAACCTGTCAATTTACCTTTTTGGGAAAATTAATAACCATTTACCATTCCGGATTTCCTTTGGACAGGTTACTTTGCTTCTGCCTAGCAAATCTCATGTTTTCCATTTTATATTCATTATATACACGCATTAAGTTCAAAAGGCTACACTACGTGACTAATTGTTCAAATTATATTTGCATAAAGATCACTTCTCTTTACTAAAAGTATCCGTTTTCTTTCCCCAAACCAAATTACGTGAAAAATACATGTCTCTTGATGCTGTTTCCTTGGCTAACTGCATTATGTTTTACTTTCTTCATGTTCATTTTTTAATCATTACTTGTAATCTTCTTTTCTAGAAATATATTTACTGTGCCTGTTCAGATTGTTTATCTTCTCATAATGATTTTAATTGATGACTGTTTCCCATCAGGAATTCACTTTCTTGGGTATCTTTGTTTAGTCTGCCTTTACTGATCCCAGGAGCAAAGCAATATATGTTTAGGGACGTTAACTAGACCATTGTGCATTGTTGGCAATATTGGCATCCATCATGGTGAGTTTACGGAGGCGCAAGCTGCTGGGACTTTGCTCTGGTAAGCATTAGTTGAAACAAGCCACTATGCATCTAGTTGATTAGTTGCCTCTGTTGTACCTTAGCTGTCTGCAAGACCATGTAACTAGATGATATGCACATTTTTTTTTCCCCTCAAATGAGTTCTACATCATACTTAAAATATATTCTTCACCAAATCTAGTGGACCTTTGCAGGAAGAAGTTCTTTCGTGGCTCCGCTTCCCAGGAGTTCTGAAAATGGCAATGCTCCTGATAATTCAACCCAAAATGTGAGACCTGTCAGTCTGCATCCTAGTTCGTTGGATAATGTCAGCTGGCCACAAGGGGTATGGGAATATTCTGATTAGAAGTTTTACCATTTTGTGTGAATTTTGCATTTTTTAAGATTTTTCCTTCCCTGGTGGAGATGAAAGTTTCTTAAAATAATACCCTTTTTTGATCTATTTTTTGCATTTTCTTAAATTATGTAGCTCATAGGATGCAGTGAAATTTGAGTTCAAATGGGTTTAAGAGTTAGTTCTTTTTTTATGTTAGAAAGGAAAAATAGAGCACATAAGGATTATATAGTTACTTTGTTGTTGAATGAGAATCTTTTTCTTTCCTTAAATATATGTAGTTAATAATGGAGGAGACCTTCTCCTCGACTAAAGGAAACCTCACTGTGCCAAAAAATCTCTAAAGCTTAATGTTTCAACCATTTGACAACTGACACACATTAATGATTCTCAGATCATTTTTGTTTCCCATCTCTATTTGTTTGGGAATAGGCACTATTTTTAAGTGATATAATTCATTTTTGTTTGAAGATGTTTGATGTGTTGGGTTTGGTTGAGTAGTTATGTTAGCTGTGTGTCATAGTAGCGTAATGTGGCAATTTTATCTGGAAGTAAGCTAAGAGATCTGATCTATGTATAAACCTAAGGTGATTGTGGGGTATTTCTATACAATACATTTGACCTTCACAAAACAATATTTTTATTTGAGGTTTATATCTTCATTAAAAGAAAATTGAACAATTCTGGTTGGTAATGATTTCCTGTGCTCTTTTATAACTGTGGAATTCCCACCATGGGTGTGCCCATGCCTATGGAGGAGGCCAAATAAAATTGCAATCTCATTTGTCTTCTGTTCAAACACCTCCATCTGGGTAGCATAGTTTTTTATGGGTGGATTGATAGAGCTTGTGTAAGTTGTTAAAACCCAAGGGTGTGGCAGTACGTGGGCACTTGGAATATTGGCCGACTGTGCTCTTGATTTGGAGTAGCTTCCACTCAGAAGGTAAAATAATTGTCTGCATTTGAAAAATGATTCTAGATCCTCTTATCCATCATGTTCTGCTCGATGAGCTTGATTTATTGGCATGACGTGGAATAATATACTTGAATTACATAAAAGGTAGATGGTTGCATGCAATTCTTGCAAGGTTATGTTTTCCCTTCCATGATTTATACTTACATTTGTAGTATTAAATGCACTTTCCCAGATAGCGATTGCAAAAACAGAACCTACATCATCAAATGTATCTGGTGCAAGCTCAGAAGAGCAGAATAATGAACCAAAAGAGCAGCATTTTCAATCTTTTTCAGGTTCGTCAGTTCAGAGAAATTCTTCTGTATGTTTAAATCAATCATATAGGGGCATAAATCGATTTATAATTTCCTTTGCAAATGCTTTTAATATTTTATTAACGCCTGATAAATTTATTTCCATTAGATAACATTGACAAATTTGTTGGTTATATGTCTCTTGCTGTCTCTCCTTACACTTATGCATGTATTATGACACAAATATAATTTTGATGTTAATTTTACATTGTAATCACAATATTCAGGCAATGAATGAATCACTAAAAGTAGAAAAGTACTCTTTTGAAGATGTTTTATTCTTTTTTTTTTCCCCTCGTTTCAATTTGGCAACATTACATCTTTCTAAAACAGTTTGTGCATCTCTTCTTCCTTCCTGATACCGTTATTAATGGTTACTTGCCCTTAAATGGTTGTTTACGGTTAGCAGCTGGTGGTAGTTACCACAGACAGGGACAGTTAGATCTTTTGCTTTTGCTTAACTGCTGGGCCAATTGTGTGGCCAATGGCCTTTGGGTCAAGCTCAAAGTTTAAAAAGGTTGGCTACGTCTTTATGCTGTAGTACTGTTGTCCAGAGGGAGTCTTAAAATTTGCACTGGTCCAAGATGGAGCAGCCCCAGGTTATCAGAGGACTCAGGAATCCTTGACGGCTCGAAGCTAGGATGGGATTGTCAATGAGCCTCAGGATTATATGTCCTCTGGTAATGAGGAGTGAAGACCTGATGTGGCATGGTGAAAATCCAGGGATTACAATGGTTTACTCACTCCAGAGAATTCAATACAGCATCTTTTGATGAGTATGAAAGTCTTTTCAGTGACTTGATAACCAGTGAGCTTTTTCGGAAATCCAATCGGAAAAGGATGAGTTGTTTAATTAGTTTTTGATTTCCTTTTGGTGGGACATGGGATTCATTGAAATCAATTTTCATAGGAAGAAAGGAGCAATTTGAATGAGTGCTTTTTTGTATCATATGTGGACACAATGAGCAAAAGAATTCTGAGCATATTAAGTTGTTGGTTGAAACTCTTAGGTTAGTCTCTGTGGTCCAAAAGTTGGTAAATCAGTTTATTTACTTTTTCTGGCTTTCTGGTTATTAGAGATTTGTGTTGGCTCCAATTTTCCTTTTTCCTCTTAGAAGAGATATGCATCAGTTGAGTTCATGGCTTGCAAACCTCAGTTTTGTTTGCTTAGCATACTAGTAAAATTTATCTTCCTTTCTTTGGTGCATTTCTTCTGTTAATTTTTTTTTTCCCCCTGTTATGATTGTTTAGCTAAAATAATGAATTTAATGTTTATTAGAACCTATTTCACTGTATTGACATTTGTAGATACTCTCTTGATTATGTTGCTGTTGGGATTTCTGTATGTGCTGCATCATTTTGAGCGTAGCTATCGGATGATTTGTTCCATTCACAGGGCTACCTATTAAACGCAGAAAGAGACATAGGAGGAAGCAAATTCAAAACCAGGAACAATGTCTAATGAGAGGCGTTTACTTCAAAAATATGAAATGGCAGGCAGCAATAAAAGTGGACAAGAAACAAATCCACTTGGGGACTGTCGGTTCACAAGAGGAGGCTGC
>JAWDEX010000002.1:3120523-3131007 GCA_035221805.1 Trichilia hirta | reverse complement strand
AATCATAAAGAGATTTATAATATCCCAAATTCATTTTTGGAAAATTTCTCCTCTTTAACACAAAAGCACATGAAAGATTAATTACTCCCTCTTTTTCAAGTAATTCATGCTAACAATAAATTCATCACTTTATAAAGCATAAATTGGAGATGTTTTGCATAAACTATTCATAATATGCATGTTTCACATAAAAATGCCCACATAATCAAACTACAAATACGTTTTCAAATCTTGGCTAAGAGTTATGTATTAAGCAATATAAAGTATTAGTGAAGAATTATTACCAAAAAATTTCAACAAATTTAAAAACCTAAGATGAATCCATGATAGTCTTTGGAAGAGACTTCCATGATGTGATGTCTTTACTCCATGTGATTCTTGTCAAGGAGTCATCTACTATTTCTTGATTTTGGTACCTATAAAAATATTTAAATTGTACTTTTTGATACTCAAAATTTTTTGGTTCCTTCAATGATCGTTTTAATTTTTTTGGGAACCCAAATCTTCTTAACACTAATACATAAATTCTTCTTAATAAGACAATCATAAACTTTACACCCTCTTCTATTAAAATAATTGCAAGTGACATGTGATTTATTGTTTAAAGATGTTTTGACAAAATAATTTTTATAAAATTTTTGTATTAAAATGGGCTTATATCTCAAAATCTCCTTTGTCAAAAATACATTTTTGACTACTAAACAATTTTTCAAAATTTTTTTGGTCATTTGTAAATTTGAAAACTATTTCATTTAGATTATTGGGTTTTTTCTAGAGTTTTATTTTTATTTTCCAAAGTATCTTTTTGTTACATGAAGATAACTTTAAATTCCGGCCACTGAAATTAGGGTAACTTTTAATAAATCTAGTGTGAAGGAAAGTCAACATACACTATGTGTAGATCTAAGCTCAAGATATTGGGCTTGAAGTTACAATAAGATAACTTCCTAATCTTTTCTGTTCCTCTCAGACATCAAAAGCTGAGGGATTTCTATTATATCATGACTTTTGTTCGTGGGCGAATATTTTAAGTCTAACATCTTTTGTAAGAAGCACGGATTTAGTTTAGGGTAAATTAGAAGCTCGCCAAGCAGAATGTTATGTTTGCTGCTTTGATTTAAGGTTAAGATATGTATTAAACGATAAGGTAAAATATGTATTTTATAATATATATATATATATATATATAAGACTTTTCTTCCGCCGCTCAGTTGTGGACTTGAAAATGCACGCAGACTTCACTTGTTTCTTTGTGCTTCAAGTGAAATAAGAGAAGAGAATGTCTTCAAGTTCTGGTGATCCAAAAGGGAATGCCCCATATTATTCATCTAACGGCTGGAAGGAGCGCATCTTCGTTCCCACTCTCCTCGCAGGTGGGTATCTATCGATTTGAAAGATATTTAAGATTTAATATTCCATTTTGAATCATACACCAAAAATGTACATATTGAGCAGGGATTGTTGGCGGAGGAGCTGGTTTGGTATCAAAGCATCGAAAAGTTCACGGCCTTGCTAATATATCTGCCACTTATGCTACCAATTTATCCATTGTCACTGCTTGCTACTGTGGTTGGTTGTTTTCGCGTTGTTTCATTTCTTTCGAATCTCATAATTGATTGAATTTGTTCAATTACATCCTTGTTCTATCTATCAATAAATGAATTTTTTGAAATACAACTTCATTAATTATTCTTTTCTTTTACTTTCTTTGTTTTAATTTATCCTGTGAAAATGCAGAGCCGAATAGGTCAAACTACAGAACAATATCTGTATCTATGCCCAGTATGAAACTGTTAACCTAAAATTTGGGACTTGAAAATGTTGCATGTACAGTCTTAGTTTCTGGCAACTGGATTGGATTTTATACTTTCGGAATTCATCACTAATACACTGTTATCTCCATGCTTTTCTCCCAAAATCACAAGGCCGGAGAAAACATTAACTTAATTAAAGACCTTGAAACTAGAAAGTGGACTCGGTTCTTTGATGATACTTTGCTTTAGTATAAAGCTTATTCGTGCTTGCCAGAAAAGAGTGTTGGAATGTTGTGATGATGGCTCGTATATGAAAAAAGGTTGGAGAGAGTATCTTATGAATTGTATAATATTAATGGAGCTATTGTTTTACACTTTATTATATTTGAGTTTCATTTGTAACTTTTTTTTCTTATTTATTTATTCATTCATTTATATATTTATTTTGATGTCTATAAAGAGCATAAAATGATTTAAAGTATCTTATTTTTGTGCTATCATAAGTTATTGTTGCTATCTAAAGATTGTTTAATCAATTCTTACTTCCTATTGATATTTGTCTTTAAATATATATATATTTATTGTTTTAGATTATATTTATATTCTGTTGATATTTATCATAACTTATTGTTTGCTTCATGTGCAATTGCATTTGACTTGTGGGTGGCAAAAAGCTTCTTAATTGGGGATTCAGTTGGAGGATACAAGTATTGTGGAGATTATGATGTGTCTTGGAACCGGTGTTCTCTGTTTTTATTTTTCCAAGTATTGGTCAACGAACTTTTGGCCCAAACATGTTATGGTTGATGAGGGACTACATGATATTTATTTCATAGGTTGTATCAGTCACTTCAAGTGGCTTTGAGTTGAGAGCGAGGGAGTTTTTGACCTTCATATATACCTACATTCTTATAGACATAAGCATTATAGGAAAGGAGATACTGATAAATTACAAAAAAATTTAGTTGAAAGAACCTTAAAATATCATTATGAGCAATTTGTTTAGATTAGAAACTCTATTTGTTTCTTTGATTTGACAGGGGCACGTGAATTTGTAAGAGTTAGTCGAAAAACGGGACCTGATGATCTATTAAATTCTGTAATTGCGGGTTTTGGCAGTGGTGCCCTTCTTGGGCGTCTTCAAGGTGAAGTACTGTCTCTCTCTCTCTCTCTCTCTCTCTCTTTCTTGTCTGTATATGCATGTCTCTGACCATTCATGCGTAGATGTGTGTGTTTTGAATATTAATTAATTTATTTCCTTGGTCAAACTACTTTGAGAAATGTTAGTTTGCTTAATCACCAAGAGACCCATACTTATCAGATTAGTTAGGCATCTACTTTGATCAACTATATTTTGTGGTGGCACTATAAATTTGGGTGAGCTACATGATATGCATACCCAGAATTTAAGCTAAATTGGCAAACTAATGGCAACAATTTTTGACAACTTGTATCATTCCTTCATGTAATTTGTTGACATTCATTCACTTTTCAGTGGCTAAAAGTATCTTGTTTGTTGATTTTCTAGGTGGTCAACTTGGTGCATTGCGTTATTCAATAATCTTTGCCATTGTGGGAACAGTAGCGGATTATGCTACTCTCAGACTAACTCCAATATTAAGGAACTTCAGAGAATCATCATACAAGGATGATGATTCGGCGTAATTGCCCGAATGGTCATCCATTCAATTACTCAATGATGAAGAACTTGCCAAAAAAACAAGCTCAGGAGCAAAAGCAACGAAGAATCTTAATTAAGATTTTCCTCGTCGCGTTGACTTTGGAGTCTCATGTTTACTAAATAATGTTTCTGTGCACGCTTTGTTGTGCTAGAGTTGCCCTTGTTTTAGTTACCCCGTTGTTGGGCCTTTGTAATGGCAGGATTCGGTTGGAAATTGAGAGAGAGAGAGAGAGAGAGAGAATTTACGGATCATTTGGATTACACTGATAAAATTGCTGCCATTCATAGAGCCAGTTTTTCTTGTAAGAGTTTCCCTGCCAATCCTTCCATAGAATCCTTCTATAGACGAGGCCATCGTAATCTCCATACTTCTGTATCCATAATAAGAAGCTAGCTACTCTAATTACAGGATGTATCTCAATTAGAGCAAACTCATACTTGGCAGACTCATAACGGTCAAGCTGCAATCATCGATTGATGAAACGGGGCAGGCCAAATTAATAGTATTTGGACTGGACAATTGTTTGATAAATGTTAAAAGCAGAAAATTGGAGTTACGGCTGTCGGACAATCATAGTTTTGCTTAATGACTATTACAACTACAATTTCACTACTCGCAAACCATTTAAAACGAAATCACTTCAAAAGAGAGGCATGACCGACAAGTGACAACAATACAATTCAGATCTTGTTTGCAAGCTTTGACGTTGAATCACATTTCACAACACTGTCAAAATCAACAGCTTCCATGTTTCTGCTTTGCAACAAACTAATTCCCAGACGTTTAGCACAAGGAAAGAACTTTGTGAAACTTTGAGACGCTTTATGATTGATGTCATGAAAGCAGAGACACCAGAGACACAAACTCTAATGTTACCCGGCCCTTAGATCTTGTATTGATAACAAAGTGTTCTGGATATTTTCTCAGCAACATCAGCAGGCCGTACCATGGTTTTTCTTTGGATTCTGGGCCAGGCCACTCCTCAGCTGTGAGATATCTCCTCACTCGAGTGTGATGCCAGACATTACTATACTGCTCCACCAACTGAACAAGAGAAATAAAACTCTCACTGTTCAAACATGGTCACTAATGTAGAAAATTTGTAAATCTCAAACCACCGAAACAACAGAAAGAAGATCACATATTAGATGAAAATACTAATTGAAGAAATAGAATGTTTGTTAAATGCATGCATGCAGTAACCCATTGATCCCAATTCTGTGATGTAATACCCCCTTAAATTCATATAGAATCAAAGTTTAAAACCTGAATATAAAATTGCCTTTAACTTAACTAACATAAGACTTAAAATGTATGGGCAAGGGAACTATGATCGCAGCCATATTTGGGAAATTAAAAGTGGTCACATGCATATTAGAAAAAATGTAATTGGTTGCAACGGCGTATTTTGTTGAAAGCAGGATCCAAAAATATAAACAAATGTCCCGTCCATGATACAGTTTTTATTAAGAACTGAAGTTTCAAACACAATAAACTCCTCGCAGGTTCAACACATGATGCAAACAGAAAGAGACATTTCAATAAAGAAATGCAGATACTGCAGACTGGCGGGCCAAAGACTATTCATATCCCCCAAGTGTCGATGAACAGTTAAATATACTCTAAATCTGAAAGAGCAAAAACCCTAACCACAGTATAAAGTTTCTCCATAGGCATCCATTCTCCAGGGCCACAGAGATCAGAGAGTTCTGTTGCTACAGATGATACCACATCCTTTTCTTCCAATTGGAGAAGTTGCTGATTGTCAGATTCACGGTCAACCCTCGTTCTTCCCTCTCCCTTCTTCTCTGCAGGAACTGGACATGGTAACATACCAAGGAGAGAGCATACTATTTAGACTCACATGTGAGTTAAAAATTACCCAGAAGGATTGGAAAAGGTTAAAAGAGAGGGATGGAAGTGGTCTGAGAACACTAATGTAATCAGTAGATCGAGAAGCTACAAAATCAAGAGACAAAGCCTAAGGAAATCACTTGGACAACAATTGGGTGGCGATATAAATGCTTGAAGATATTATTTCGAGGAGAGAATATCTTTAATATAACAAATTCATCAAAGAAATTTAAGCCAGTGCAAAATTAATAAGATAAACAATATTGATGGGAAGGACAATAATTCCTTGATTTCATGAAAAATAACATAAAATCAGAACTATCAAAATCAAAATCAATTATTTGGAGAACTGCAATAAACAAGATGGTATTAAGAATGGAAGAAAAATCAGGTGGCTAAAATCAGAGAAAAGGGTTATACAAAAGCCAGGTCGCAAACTCTATTCTAACAAACTATAGGTGCTATGGTATTAAGACATTGTGGCATTTAAATTATTATGCAATGGCAACTAAAATTACAGACGGCTGGACAAAGGTTCGTCTATGATTCTGAATAAGGTAATAACAAAAGTTTTCTGTTCATTACAGAAAATGGATCTATAGGCACAATATTTGAAATCAATTTATTGAGGAATTTTATGTCCAAGTGTCAACCACAGGCAATACTGCCAACAAAATATCATCATGCCAAGCAGCAACCATAAAATCAAGGTAGAATGAATATTTCAAAAGCCTACTTTGGAAAAAAATACAAACTTAATCAAAACAATACTAATAATGATCCTAATCCAAAAAGTGGAACGGCACTAATTTTGTTGTTAGCACTGCATAGCATTCAAGTTCAGCTTTTTGCTAATAGCACAACATATCATTCAAGTTGAGCTTTTACCGTCTGATTAATTGTCAAAAGGAAAATCGCACCCATAACAAAAACAGAAAAAAATTGAAAGAACAAATGAAAAAACCATTTAAAAAAATCGCTTTAGAAAAATATAAACAATTTCACTTCTAACCATTCCCAAATAATAATCACAAATATTTCCAGCGGTAAAATAATCTTAATATAACAAAAGAAAATTTCAAATACTACAGATTTTTCTTTCTATTTAACAGAACAGAATAAGGATAATAAGATCAAATCAGTACTAACTCAGTGCTCCTCCAGCCAATCCAGATTTGCCACCACCATAGCCGCTGTCAAAGACTCCTTCTCTCCTAACCTTCTTCCCACTTGTCCCCTCTTCTTCCACCTCATAATCCTCCTCTTCATAATACTCTCTCCCTCTCCCTTTCTTTGACGCCAATGATGCAGTAGAAACCGGACCCCCCATTCTCCCCGCCTCCGCCGCTGCCCCACCATAACTGTAATGCGGAACCACCGCCGATCCCACGTAATGCCTCGGCCCTATTGGGCAGCCCAAGATACTTCTTACAGGCAACAGAAAGTAAAACTCTTTGTCTCCAATTTGCAATAAGTCCTGCGAATCCAATTTCACAGGAGGGTTACCCGGAAGATGGAGAACTCCTTCGACCAGGCACCCATTTTTTCCGAGGACTTCGAGGGCAAAACGCCGGCGCGTAAAGTCGTAGAAGATTCGGGCGTGGTGGCGGGAAATATTCATTCCGCCGCCCAAGCTGGATAGGTCGACGTCTACAGTGGATTTCTTCGAATTTCGACCGAGGATTATTGAGTAGGTCTGCATGTAGTACTCGAAGTCCTCGCCTTGCAGCTTCGCAAAGCCTGCTTCCACGTCGTTTCCGCTGATTGTGCCCATGGGCCCAGTTCTAAAGAAAGAATTGGAATTCAGAAGTGCGCAATCGGGAAGAGCAGGTACAGTAGAAGGATTATTTGTAAGGTTTCGGGAGCGACGGGCGTGTGTGAGTGCATGTTTAATCTTGCATCCGCATGATATTAGGGTTGTCTATTGGCCCAGCATGGGATAGCGATTGACATTTTAGGTTGACAATTTTGCCCATCTGATTCTGGGTTAAACCGAGGGCATTTATGTCAACTGATTTTCTATTTCTCTTGTCGATCTCTCAATAGGTTTAGTTTTAGGGCAAACGCTGGGACAGCCGGAGAGCGATTAGCTTGATTTCTATCAACTGTGAAATCGATTGTCGCTGCAGGTTTATTAGTTCACTCGTTCCGATTTGGGGGATTTCAATCGCTGCGACAATTTCAAAATCCGTGAGTACAGAATAAACTCTAAAATCACTTCGATTTACTAAGCAAGAATATAAATTGTCATGTGCTTTATGAAATTTGAAGTTTAAATTTGTGGATTGGGTATTACTACCAATTTCAATTGCCAAATGAGGCTGGGAACAATGCGTAATTGTGTAATATAAGAAAAGGGGACTGTGAAAAAAGTTCCATTTAGAATCCCTTCTGATGGCCATGTGAATATGATTTTACAATAATAGTATTCATATTTTTGCGCTGATTTTGGCTTGCAAGTAGACTCCTTTTTTGCAGTAGTTGAATAGCTTGTATTTAAGAGATGTTGTAGTTTGTATTTGAACTGCCAGATGGTGATTGACATATTGTGTTATTGTTTTAAATTTCATTGTTAATGAATTAATGAAACTATCATCTGTGATATCTCCCTTTTAATGGCAGATTCTGATAACTGATTGCGTTTTAACATTTCTTTTTTTTTTTTTTTCTGTCTCGTTCATTGTCCATGTCCATGTAATTTTTTTCTTAATTTATGACCCAAAGTGAAGATCTCTTATGAATAAAAGGCAGTATTTGGTAGAAGACTGGGATTCTGTGACACTTTGGAGATTTCACCAGTAGCATTAAATGGAGATTTGTTATAACATGTGTCATGGTTTTAGGTCCAACCTGAATTTTGATAGTTCTGATACCTTTCTGAGATTAGAATTTGAGAGTGATGTATTCAGATTTATTGTTGATACCTTGCTTCCTTCACCAATCAAATTCTTGCCAATATTTTGGGCTCTTCCCTCACACGTCTTTGGAGTTGCCTTCTCATAGACTGTAAAGTATCCACCATTGTTTTATTTTGAGGATGTCGTTTACAGTTATCTATTTTTCAGAAAGTTTATTTGGCTATACATGCTTCTATTCTCATCAGGATGTGATTGTGTAATCAGCAACTAATTTTTTAACGAATGGTAAATTTGAGGATTGCTATTGGTGCTTGAATTTTTTATGCAGGCATTCCACATCTCTTATTACCACTTAACCAACATTGAGTGCTAGTGTAGGGCTAGCAATATAATTTACAATTGTTTGGTTGCATCCTGTTGCCATTTAAAATCTAAAATTTTTAAGTCTTTTAGAAAATAATCAGGAATTTTGAGCATTTTTTCATTGGAAATTCAATGAAGCATGTCATTAAGATCTTGACTCTGTTGGTGGCTATCACTGCCTTCTGGATCGGTCTGTTGCAGATATCTGTCATCCCACAAGGCCATACATGGCTGGTGAGTGTTTTTCTTTTCATATGTTCTTGTTTTTCATTTTTTTTATATAGATACTTGCACATACATTTATATGAATATATGTATATTTGCATTTTTGCTTGTGCAAGTAATCTCTTATATCTTCTTATTGGAAAGACTTACCTTATCCTCTTGGCATTTGTTTGCCAGCTGCCTATCTATTTTGTAGTTTCTCTAGGATGCTATGGTTTGTTAATGGTTGGTATTGGTGTGATGCGTTTTCCAACTTGTCCTGAGGAAGCTCTACTACTGCAGCAGGTATATTACGTTTCTCGTTTTTGTCAACTTAGAATGATGCTAGTGGGATCAAATGTCCTTAATGACTTGATACTGGGCTTTTGTTTGATCATAAAGTCGTGTTTTTTTCCAAACAAATTTCGTTCGAAGGTTGACGAGGGCACAAATTTTTTGTTGGTGCATGGCCTTAATGTTGAGATTTTCTCTTCTGCTTGTTGCATACAATCAGAAATGCAATTGGATTGAACCAATGACCTTGCTGTTGTTCCCACATTTATGGAAAGTGCAATGGCATTTAAATACGTAGACCCTTGGCATCATGAGATTTATCAGTCATCTTGGTTCTCTTAACTATTGGAATGAGAATTATGTGATAGTAATAGCGTATGATTAATTCTTAAAAAGAAAAAGATGGAGACAAAAGTTTGTTAGTGTTTGCTTGTAACGAATATTGCATGCAGTAAACGCCAATGTGTAGGTTGAATGGTATTGCCATTGGTTTTCAGCCAAGAGATCAGAGTTTTAACTCCTTCTGGAGTCCACTACTTAGGATATTATGTATTACAAATATTCCCCAATTTCAAAACTGATGCAAACACTGGTCCTCATGGGTTTAAAGGATGTTGAATGTGCTGAAGGGTTGTTGAGTCTTTCATTAGAGAGAATGTTTAAGAAACTTTGATGTACTTGTAGAAAGGGAAGCAAATTGGGAAAAGGTCCATTGTCCATCAATCTAATTTGAATTCAAAAAGTGACCTGAAATTGTAATTTTTTTCATGATACTTGAAAAGCTTGTGTAAATCTTCTAAGAGGTAATAGTAATGATTTGGTTAGGTATCTGGTGATGTGTTATCTAAACCCTTTGTTCAAAGTTGATGCCTTTTCATAAGTTTTATAATATCTCTGCTCAAGATTTGACCCATACATATGCTTTATGGATTTACAAAGTTTTGTCTTTAGGACATTATGGAGGCGAAGGAGTACCTGAAGCAAAATGGGGTTGATGTTGGTTCTGGTTAATGGATTATGCATGGTTTCCTGTTTTGGGATACAGTGAAAGGACCTTGGCTAGGAGTGACATGTCATGGATGTACCATTTGGATGGTACACTTCTACAATGACTATTTTCCGTAATCAGTGCCTTTACATAATGAAACATTTTTGAGCGATTTGGTATAAGGTGTTTCAATTTCTTTTCTCTTAAATGTTCACATGCATGAAATGAATGGTTGGCTAGCTGTTGTGAAATTGAGAAGTGTGCAAAAATGGGTCTATAGATTTAGGACTAGAGAAGTTTTGACTAACTAGTGATTATATTCTACCAACAATCTACATTTCCGAAATCCAAAATGTGAAAAGGGTTCTATTGATGATCTAGAATAGAAGATGCTTTAGTATTTTGTCATTCCTTCACCAATCCTTTTTAATTTCTTAGCATATTTTGGCTCTAATGCATGTGATGTTAACAACTTTCATTTATCACT
>JAWDEX010000002.1:3103755-3120423 GCA_035221805.1 Trichilia hirta | reverse complement strand
AAAAAAAAAAAAAAAAAAAAAAAAAAAAAAAAAAAAAAAAAAAAAAAAAAAAAAAGAGGGAGAGAGATAGAAACTTTGTCAGTCAAAATTAATTAAGATCAAAATAAACTTAGCCTATTGTTTTACAATAATGTTAGGAATACATACTTTTTTTAAACAAATTGACATAATAAAATTATAGTATGATCAATATATATTTTTTATTTTTTATTTCTGTAAAATTATAATCCATATAATAATTAATTATACAATGCTGTTTAGTAATTGTATGAAAAAAATTATACTCTAATATTACTATTATTTTATTATAAAGATAAGATTGAATTATCCTAAGGCACGTTAAAAGATAGAGTTTCTTGTAATAGATGCTTTTATTTTAACAAAAGCACACGATTACTAGTTAATAGATAAAACTACAACAAAAAGGCATTAGATCTTAGCACCATTTTATGATTATAGTAATCATAATTATTATTTAGGGTATAAAGTTTGTATATTAATTTATATGGTAAATAAAATAACAAATATTTATAAGTGTAATAAAATTACACATTAATAATAGAATAATAAAATTAATAACATTCTCCACTAAGCTAGCTATTGAGACTTAAACTGGCTTGGGGGTGGGTTTAATAAAAAAAAAAAATTGTACGTAGTAAAGCGTGTGTATGTCAACAAGATGCAAGGTGTAAGCAGCCGTAGCCCTGAAAAATTTTTAAAATATATAAGGTCATAATATAGTGCATAACGATGTGCCTTTACATTCTAAATTTGGGTGAATGACATTTGCCGCCATATGGTTTCAGTGTGTCACATTCATTCCCCTAAATTTTAGAATGATCTGTACACCTCATATGTATACCCTTTGTATACAACTCCTATTTCAAAATAAGACGATTGCCCTTTATCTATGTCTATTTAAAGTTGTCTAACGGACTAACCTAGTCTGTGAATCGAACCTAACTAACTCGTTAAAATTCGAACCCAAATCGATTAGAAATACTATTCACGTGATTCGGGCCAATATCAAGGTCAAATTTTTTGGCTGTCCCGATTCCACTAACTTAGAATAGGAGGCCGAGTTTGTAACGGGTTCGATATCATTAGACCCGGTAAAAAAAATGAACCAACAGGCTGGTCTGATTTAAAATGGCGGTTCGTTTAAAGAAAAAAATTGGCTAGCTGGTGCTTAACATTACAACCATTTACAATAAAAAGCATGTCAAAAGATAAGCATGAACGACAACTAACACCACCACAATTCAGATCTTGTTTCCAAGCCTTGACGATTGAAACGCAACTCACAACACTATCAAAATCAACAACTTCCATGTTTCTACTTCATGACAAACTAATTCTCAGATGTTATGAAAGCAAAGAGACCAGAGACACAAACTCCAATGTTATCCGGCCCTTAGACCTTGTGTTAATAACAAAATGTTCTGGATATTTTCTCAGCAACATCAGCAGGCCGTACCATGGTTTTTCTTTGGATTCTGGGCCAGGCCACTCCTCAGCTGTGAGATATCTCCTCACTCGAGTGTGATGCCAGACACTACGATACTGCTCCACCAACTGAACAAGAGAAATAAAAAACTGAATGTTCAAACATGATCTGTAAAATATAAAATTTAATAATTATGAATACCGCCCCTGCAGAAAATTAGTAAACTTCAAAGAACCCAAACAACAGTAAGAGGATTGTACATTACAGCGTTACCCCCCTTTTAAGTTTTGCTTATATTTCACTTAAATGACAAGAATGCAAAAATAATTACCTACTTCCTTAAAAATATTATTTATAATTACTTTTATCCTTATATAGAATAATAAAATTATTTATTTATCTCATATCATTAAAATATATATATTAGTTACTATTAGTTGTAAAAAATTAACTGCATATTCAATAATTAAACTGCACAATTAAAAAAAAATTCACAAGGACCCATTATTAATACTCTAATAAAATAATTCACAATCTTTACTAAATTATCGTCACTGTCAGCAATCAAATATATATTAATAATAAAATAAAATTAAAAAGTTAATTGAAATTTTTATTTATAACAGTGATTAAATATGTTGTAGTGATAGAATAAATAAATAATTGTACCTAATTTTATTATTATATATAAGAGTATAAAGGTAATTACAAATTATTTTCTAAGAAAGAAGGGGAGATAGATGTCTACTTTTATGTTCTCGCAATCTAAGTGAATTATTACCAAATCTCAGGGGAGGAAAGCGGTAACAATCCTACCTTAGACCAAAATACTAATTGAAGAAACTGAATATTCCATAAATACATGCACACAGTAGCCCACTGATCCCATTTTGTGATATAATACCCCTTAAATTCATACAGAATCAGAGTCTAAAGCCTGAATCTCTAAATGCTTTTAACTTAATTGTTATAAAACTTGAAGGTAGGGCGAAAGGAACTATGATTGCAGCCGTATTGGGAAAATTAAAAGTGGTAACATGCAAATTAGAAAAAAGACAATTGGTTGTAAGTCGTAATTTGTTCAAAGTGGTATCCAAGAATATAAAAGAATGTCAAGTCCATGATACAGTTTCATCAAGCACTCAAGTTTCAAACACCAGAAACTCTTTGCAGGTTGCAGATTCAATAAAAAATGCAGATACTGCAGACTGGTAGGACAAAGACTACTCATATCCCCTAAATATTGATTAACAGTCAAATAAACCCTAACCTCAGCATAAAGTTTCTCCATTGGCATCCATTCTCCCGGACCACAAAGATCGGAAAGTACAGTTGCTACTGATGATACCACATCCTTTTCTTCCAACTGCAGAAGTTGTTGATTGTCAGATTCACGATCAACCCTTGATCTTCCATCTCCCTTCTTCTCTGCAGGAACTGGACACGATAACATACCAAGCAGAGAGCATACTATTTAGACCCATGACGATTGAAAAATCCACGGAAAGATTGGAAAAAGTTAAAACAGACGATGGAAGTGTCCTTAGAACACTAGTGTAATCAGTAGCACAAGAAACCAGAAAATCAAGAAACAAAGCCTGAAGAAAATTTACTAGGACACTGATTAGGTTGTATTTTATATGCTTGAAGATATTATTTCAGGGAGAAAATACCTTCTCCATAACACATTCATCAAAGAAATTTAAGTCAGTTCAGAATTAATAGGATAAAGAATATTGCTGGGAAGGAAATAATTCCTTGAATTCATGAAAAATAACATAAAATTGGAGCTATCAAAATTAAAATTGATTAATTTGGAAAAAGGCATTAAACAAGATGGTATAAGAATGGAAGAGAGCCCTGGTGGCCGAAACCAGAGAAAAGGTTATACAAAAGCCAGGTAGTAAACTCGATTCTAATAAACTGTAAGTGCTGTGGCATTGAGACATTGTAGCATTCAAATTACAAAAATGTAATGGCAATTAAAATTATGAACAGTTTGGAAAAATTTCCTGAGGTAATTACCAAAGTAATCAGTTCATGACAAAATATGGATCTATGGGCACAACATTTGAAATCAATTTATTGGGTAATTTTATCCAAGTGTCAAACACAGGCAATTGTGCCAACAAAATACCATCATGTCAAAAGCCTACTTTGAAAAAATACGAACTTCATCAAAACACTACTGATAGTGATCCTAATCCAACAAGTAGAACTGCACTACTTTTGTTATTAGCACAGCATATCATTCAAGTTCAGATTTCTGCTAATAACACATTCAAGTCGAGCTTTTTCCATCTGATTAATTGTCAAAAGGAAACTCATACCCAAAAAAAGGAACAAAATGAAAGCGCAAATGATAAAACTCCCTTTCTTTTAAATCCATATAAAAAAATATAAACCATCCCACTTCTAACCATTCCCAACCCCTCCGGGTATATGTATATTAATCACAAAAATTTCCAAAAGTACAATATAAAGCTAATCCTAATGTAATGAAAGGAAATTTCAAATAGTAATGATCTTTATTACCAAGATTTATGGAAAATAAAATTCCATAAGAAAAAGGAAAGGATAAAAATAAAATAAAATAAAATAAGAACTAACTCAGTGATCCTCCGGCCAATCCAGACTTGCCACCACCATAGCCGCCGTCATAGACGCCTTCTCTCCTAACCTTCTTCCCACTAGTCCCCTCTTCCTCCTCCTCATAATCCTCCTCATAATACTCTCTCCCTCTCCCTTTCTTTGATGCCGCTGATGTAACAGACATCGGAACTCCCATTCTCCCCCCCTCCGCCGCCGCCCCACCATAACCGTAATGTGGGACCACCGCCGACCCCGCGTAATTTCTCGGCCCTATTGGACCTCCCAAAATACTTCTTACAGGCAACAGAAAGTAAAACTCTTTATCTCCAATTTGCAATAAGTCCTGCGAATCTAATTTTACAGGAGGGTTACCCGGAAGGTGAAGAACGCCCTCGACCAGACATCCATTCTTTCCGAGGACTTCAAGGGCGAAACGTCGGCGGGTAAAGTCATAGAAGATTCGCGCGTGGTGGCGGGAAATATTCATTCCGCCGCCCAAGCTGGATAGGTCGACGTCCACGGTGGATTTCTTCGAATTTCGACCGAGGATTATGGAGTAGGTCTGCATGTAGTACTCAAAGTCCTCGCCTTGAAGCTTCGCAAAGCCTGCTTCTACGTCGTTTCCGCTTATTGTGCCCATGGGTTTTGTTCTACAGACTGAATTGGAATTCAGAGTCGGTACTTGGGAAGAGAAAAGTATGATCGGAAGCTGATTTGTTTGGTTTCGGGACTGATGGGTGCGTTTGGGTGCAGGTTTAATCTTGTATCCACATGGAATTAGGGTTATGATTGTCCAGCTTGGGAGCGTAAAATGCCATGGAATTAGGGTTATGATTGTCCCAGCTTGGGAGCGCGCTTGACATTTTACGTGGACAGTTTTGCCCATCTAATTCTTGGTCAAACTGAGGGCTTTTATGTTAATTAGCCTCTACTCTTGTTGTTCTTTCAGTAGGTTTAGTTCTAGGGTAAACGCAGGGATGATTGGAGAGCGATTTGCTTGATTCCTATCGCCTTTAAAATCGATTGTCGATGCAGGTTTATTAATTCACTTGTTCTGATTTCGGAGATTTCCATCACTGCGACAATTTCGAAACTAGTGAATACAGAATAAACCCTAAAATCACTTTGATTTGCGAAGCAAGAATATAAATTGTGATTTGCCTTCCGAAATTTGAATTTAAAATTTGTGAATTAGAGGTATTTATATCAATTTCAACTGCCAAATGATGCTTGGGACATTGCGCAAGGGCTTTGAGTTCTGTAATTTCGTAATATAATGCAAGGGGACTGTGAAAAAATTTCATGTAAAATCCCCTCTGATGGCAGTGTTTATACGATTTTGCATTGTATAGTATTCTTGCGTTTGCGCTGCTTTTGGCTTGCGCATAGGATCCATTTTGCAGTTGATGAATAGCTTAGATGTACGAGATGATGTGTCTTGTAGCTGAACTTCCAGATGATGATTGACATATTGCTCCGGTGTTTTGAATTTCGTTCTTAATGAATTGATGAAATCATCATCTGTGATGTATCCCTTTTGATGGCATGTTCTGATAACTGATTGTGTTTTGACTTTCTTTTTTTTTTTTTTTTCTCTTCTTTTTGGTATGTTGTCCGTGTCCGTGTAATTTGCCCCAAGTGAAGATCTCTTATAAATAAAAGGCGGTATTTGACATAAAACTGGGATTTTGTGACACTTTGAGATTTCACCACTAGAGTTAAATAGAGGTTTCTTATAACATGTGTTATGGTTTGAGATGCAATGTGAATTTTGATAGTTCTAATACCTTTCTCAGATTAGAATTTTAATTTTAGAGTGTTGCATTCAGATTTATTGTTGATACCTTGTTGTCTTCACCAATCAAATTCTTGCTGATATTTTGTACTCTTTCTTAGCGTGTCTTTGGAGTTATCTTCTCATCAACTGTAAAGTATTCACCATTATTTTATTTTGAGCTTACCATTTACATTTATTTATCTATCTTTTAGAAAGTTTATTTTTCTCTATACATCCTTCTATTCTCATCAGGATGTGATTGTGTAATCTGTAACTCTGAGGTGCATTGGGCACAAGTGCATTTGTGGCTGTGTGCATGCATGAGGATTATTATTTGTGCTTGAATCTGTGATGCATGCACTCCGTAGCTCTTATACCACTTAACCAATGTTGCGTGCAAGGCTAGCAATATAATCTACAATTCAACCATGGCGTTTTGTTTCCATCTAAAACTTTTAGTCATTTCAAAAGTAATTAGGACTGTTGAGCATTTTTTCATTGGAAATTCAATGAAGTATGTTGTTAAGATCTTGACTTTATTGGTGGCTATCACTGCCTTTTGGATTGGTCTGTTGCAGATATCTGTCATCCCATGTAGCCATACATGGTTGGTGAGTGCTTTTCTTTTCATAAGTTCTTGTTTTTAATTTATTTTGCACAGATGCTTGCACATACATTTGTATGAACATATGTATATTTGCATATTTACTCATGCATGTAAACTTTTATAATCTTCTTACTGGGTAAGACTGACCTTACCATCTTGGTATTTGTTTGCCATCTGCCTATCTATTTTGTTGTGTCTGTAGGATATTATGGTTTGTTAATGGTTGGAATTGGTGTGATTTCTTTTCCAACTTGTCCTCAAGAAGCTCTACTATTGCAGCAGGTATTTTACTTTTCCTGTTTTTGTCAACTTGGAACGAGGCTAGTAATATATCTAATGTCCTCAATGACCAGATACTAAACTTTTGTTTGATTGTAAAGTTGTTTATTTTTTTCCAAACAAATTTCGTTTGAAGGATGAAGAGAGCAACACCTTTTTTTTTTTTTTTTTTCGTGCACTGCTATAATGTTGAAATTTTCTTTTCTACCTGTTGCATATGATCAAACATGCAATTGGATTGAACCAATGACCTTACCATTGTTCCCACATATATGGAAAGTACAATGCCATTTAATACATAGACCATTAGCTATCAGACATCTTGATTCTCTGAACTATTAAAATGAGGATTGTGTGATATTAATAGCATATGATTAATTCTGAAAAAAAAAAGAAGATGGAGACAAAACTTTGTTAGTTCACCTGTGACAAATATTGGGCTGAGTAAACGCCAACATTTGAGTCGAATGGTATTGCCGTTGGTTTTCAACCAAGAGATCAAAGTTTTAGATCCTTTTGGAGTCCACAACTTGGGATATTATGTATTATAAATATTCCCCAATTTCAAAACTCATGCAGACACTGGTAATTGTTGGTTTAAACAATGTTAAATGCACTGGAGGGATGTTAAGTCTTTCATTTGAAGAATGTTAAAGAAATTTTGACCCATTTTTTATCAATCTAATCCGAATTAAAAAAGCAACCCGAATTGTTAATCTTTTCACAATACTTGGAAAACTAATATAAATCTGCTAAGAGGTACTACTAGTAATGATTTGGTTAGACATCTGGTGATGAGTTCTCTAAACCTTTTGTTAAAAGTCGATACCTTCTCATAAGTTTTGTAATATCTTGGCTCAAGATTTGACCTATGCATGTGCTTATGGATTTGTAAAATTTTGTGTTTAGGACATTGTGGAGGTGAAGGAGTACCTGAAGCGAAACGGGATAGATGTTGGTTCTGGTTAATGGGTTGTGCACGGTTTCCTTTTCTGAATACAGTGAAAGGAACCATCTCACGACGAACTTAACTTGGTTTACCAGTTGGATGGTATACTTCTACAAGGACTATTTTCAGCAATTGGTATCCCTACTCAAAGAAACATTTTTTAGCGATTTGGTTTATAGGAGTTTCAATTTCTTTCTCTTAAATATTCACATGCATGAAATGAATGGTTAGCTGGCTATGTGAAATTGGGAAGTGGGCAAAAATGGGTTTATACATTAAGAACTAGAATAGATTTGACTAAATAGTGATTCTATTCTACCACAATCTACATTTCCTAAATCCAAAATGTGAAAAATTCTGTTGTTAAAATAGAGAGCCTGCCTCTCTACTATCATTCCAATATCAATCACTTTTACAGTTTTTTCTTAGCATATTGCGGCCCCAATACATGTTCATTGAATGGGTGAAATGGATTTGGGTGATTAATACGAATTGAAATATGCTATGTTATCATTTTCTCTCAATTTGTTCATTCTTGTCAAAATATAATTCTGTAATGAACGAGTTTAGTAAAAGTTTATGTTTTGCATCATAGTCAAACAGAATTATCCGTAGGTTTTTTCTAATTAGTTCCCATTTCAAACAAGAAATATTGGCCCTATAAAACTTATTAGTGTTCCTATCGAAAAGGAATTATGATTTACATAAACAAAGCTTCTATGTGTCCATACATTTAAATAATTTATTTGAAAATCAAAATTCAAGGATTTTAAGTAGCAAAATTAAGAGTATTTTGGGAAATAAGATGCTCTATCCATAAATTCGGTGAGTTAAGATTAATAATTGTTAAATTTAGAGTGTGGGTAGTTGACAATTATTAGTTTTAACTCAATCTAATACTAAAAATAATTTCATTATATATTAAGATTTTTATTATTTTATTCTCTTTTTATATTTATTAAGAACATATAAATTTTTAGTGATGATCTATAATCAAGATTTCTTAAATATAAAAAAATAGATGAAAAAAGATTTATCTTTTTCCTTATCAAGCTATTCTCATTGCATATATTTATCTTTAGTCATTTCGAAAGTATTATGTAGTTAATCAATATGATTTTGATTTATGAAAGTTTTAAATGGCCTAAAAAATTAGGAAAAATTAAATTGTCTTTATAATAGAAACCTTAATAAGTGCTTAAGGCTAGTTATTAACAAAATTCGTATTTTAATTATCATTATTTAATTAAATTTAAAAGAACAACACTTTTCAAACATAACTAAATCTATTGACTTTAAAATAATTTTCCAAACTTCATTGGGATAGCAATGGGCAAAATGGTCCCCATATAATTGATGCATTCATTATAGAGAAATGATTTAATCATTATGTTTTTTTTTTTATTATTTTTTAAATAGGGTAATTTAATTGATGCTTAATTAGATGTTTATTACCACTAAGTGGGGCCATATACAATCATATACTATGATTATTATTAGTTTTAGCATATTTAAAAAGTAAATTTTGACCCTATATTCATTCATAATAATTGAAAGTTGGAAGATAATTTGGTGATCAATTAGTCCAACTATTTGACCATATGAGTATGATAACATGACTTTAAGTTCATCAATGATTGTTCCACATGCCCATTCAATGAAAACAAATGAATGCTTTTAAAAGAAAATTGTAAAGTAAATCTCATATTTAAATTTAAAATTAACAATCAATAAGAAAATAATAAATAAATCAATATCAAGTACAGTTATATTAATTATTGTGCAATTTTGTTTAACAAAAGTAATTTTATATTTGATGTAATAAATTATATTTTGTTGTCAAATACATTACTATTTTTATTTGTAAAATTTTTAATAACTTAAAAATATAAAATACATTGTAATAATACATTATCTTAAAAATTTCAGACATATAATAATAATAATAATAATAATAATAATAATAATAAATTTTAACATATGACTTGGTTTATATGTATTAAATTAAGTTAGATTATAAATTCTAAATTCTCTTAACTTAAATAAGAAGACCCACTTTGAGTTGTAAAATCTAGAAGGAAAATTACGAGTGGGATGGATTGTGTATCCAAAATGAATAATTTATAATTTTTACTCAATTTTAAACGCTTATGATCATATATTAATTTGTATAAATAAATTTATTTATAAATTTATATTCTTAATATTACTCTTATTTTTTTCACTATTTTATTGGTGTAATTTTTTTATTTTTTTAATTTTAAGAGAAATAAAATTTTGATATCATTTTATTAAAAATATATTAATTTTTTATTCTAACAATAATTAGAAAAATTCTCACTTCATAGTTTTTTTAATAATATTTTTTAAATTAAATAATTGGGACCCACTGACCTTAAATTAATTTAATCCAGTGTTAAAGCTTTCTGTAATGCATTGTCATTCTTTTCGCTCCAATGTCGGATTCATAAGCTTTCACTCCCTCTCTCTCTCTCTCTCTGTCTTTCGTACAAAATTATTTTTCTTCTTAATTTTAATTTTTAATTGAATTTAAACTCAAAAACACTTCACATTATAATACTAACAATACCATTTACTCATTTCACAACCATCTCGTCGTCTTGTCTGAAAATCTCTGAACTCAAACCTCACTCGAAAACTGAAATGCCACCCAACGTTCGCAGATCCAAGTAATCTATATCTGCGAAAACATTACTGATAAAGGCTGCAACGGAGAAATTCTAACTCTTTTTTATATACGATGGGTGTGCTGAGAGAGTCATGGTGTTTCTGCAAAGGAGTCTCCAAATCAGAGAAAATGAAAGCAGCCATTTTCTCAGGTAAGAGTCCAGCTATGGCTCCTATCTCCTCTGCCTCCAATGCCATCTCCGGCACAGGTTTCTTGATTCACCGGAATCTTCTATTGACCACTCATGTTAATCTTCCCTCTGTCCCTGCTGCTGAGACTGCCGAGATCCGCCTTCAGAACGGCCTCGCCGCTACTCTTGTTCCTCACAGGTCAGCTTTGGTTCTTTAATGGCAATTTACTTTTCTGGGTAGGTTGAAATCGGGAAGTTCAGTGCTTGATATCGTATGCTACAATGTATGTATGTGTTTGAGTAATTAGATGCTGGATCTTATGGGATTGTAAATTACTAGATTGCCTATCCAAGTTTGTTTTTGTAATTTACTTTGCTTATCATCATGTGTCTTGAATAATAAAAGGGTTAGTTTTCAATTCTGACAATTCCGGAGAATTTGCTGTTATTTGACTACTAGTAGTTGTTTCAAAACGTGGATAGTTGAACTAAATCGTACTCTTGAGGCTAAGTTGAAGCCGGACTCTAATTTTAGGATTTGGTTTCAATGTGTGTGTAGGGCAGGGTGAACAAAGAAAATTAATTGCTTCCGTTTGCCTAACTTCAGTCAGTTAATTGGTTAACCAATTGAATTGGTTCTTAGAACTTTGAATTGATTGATATCAGTTAGGTACAATTCTTAGAATAGAGAGTAAAAGTGATGAGGGTTCGTTCTATAAGATTCCCTGTCGGATATACATTATTTAGCAAGAGGGAGCTAAAGAATTAAAAGGGTTTCATTTTGTCAGATACCATGGGATTCGCTGTATATTGTATTTTAAAGATTCACTGTAAATAGCACTTTACAAACCTGCATTTTTTGTCCTTAGTTTATTTTTGTTTATGGGAAAGACGTATTGCAACAGGAAGAGTGATCTTTTGATTGGCAGTATAATGTAATACTATTTCTTTTCAAAGCTTCTAAACTGCCACTTCAGTCAACATAGAATTTAAGTTAACAACAATTGGCACATCGAAACACCTTTCACCTTATTGCCATAAACTTTAATTTGTTGTCATTATCAAAGCTCCTCTTAAAGTATCCTCATTTTTTCTTTGGCTTTCTAGTATATAAAAGAAAACAGAAAAAAACAGATGAAAAAAAATTTCTACCTCTTGAGTTATTTTAGGTTAGTAAATTACTAAATACTACATATACCAGCTGGCATGTAACAGAAGATAACTCTTTAACTCTGTCTCTCTAATCAATCTCGCTAAGTACAAGGGGGGATGAGATTGTCTAGAGGCATGAACAGTTGATGTGGATGAAAAAGGAAATATTTTTTTAATCTATAGTGAAGGGTTATAATTTGGAGTGGGCTTGAGCATAGATGATATTACTTCACGTTAATAACCGAAGGCTATGCGTTTAATTTCTGAGAAAAATTCCGAATGGTTAGCTTCAGTCTTTTTATTGGTTTAGAAACTCAAACTGAAATTCTAATTGAACTGATTGTTTTACTTTTGTTGAAACAGATATTAATTTCCTGCTTGGTTCAGCTATGTTGGCCTACCTCTAGCATGTCTAGATGTTGAATTCATCTGCAATATTCCCAAGCTGACTATTTTTTGGTGTTTTCCACTTATCATAAATAGCTTGTTGAAATAACCATTAAATTTGTAATCTATAAGTTGACAATGGGCTTGGTTGCTGAGGCATGAACAAGTGACAATCCTTATTGGTACCATTTGTGACTCCTTTGATGGAAACTTTGCCCTTAGTGATGCTAAGGTGAATCTAAGGTAATTGGTGTGGGTGGCTTATCAGTTACAATATTTCACTTGTTGTGGCTGTCATTTTGAACTGTGTTCAGTGGTATTTGGCATCTGTAGAACATAACTAGTTCTGCAAGTTTAATACGGCAGAGGAGCTGTTTTGGGATAAAGAGGGATAGGAGGATTCTAGGAAAGAAAAGAACTTATTTTTATTATTTGGCATGTCCAAATATAGTCTTATACTTCTTGTCCATTCCAAGAGGAATGTTGTTGTTGTCTCTGTCCTTGCTTTTATCGTGGTTTGAGCTTGCTGATATTTCATTTTCTTATGTTCTAATACTTTTTCTCGTTGTCTTCTTTTATTTTAATAAAACTGTTATTTTGACATAACTATGAAGGCCATGGGGTCTGGTTTGACATAAATTCATTTCTTTGGATATTATGCAGTTATTCCTCTGTGCACAGCAGATTATCACCCTTGTACTTGAAGGGATGTTGTCATCTTAATTTTTCTAGTTGTATTTGCTTGTAGGGTACTTAAAAATAAAGCGCCCCTTAAATATTTTAGGGGAGTCCTATATGATGTTCTGGGTTGACAAGATAATTCAGAGGCCTCAAGGGCAATTTGTTTTCTTGGTTTATTTGAAGGATTGATTTTCTGAGGTTCTCTTAATTGTTCCAGTTATATTTGCTTTTAGGGTACTTAAAAATAAAACCCCTCTTAAATATTTTATGAGGAGTTCTATATGATGTTCTGGGCTGACAAGATAATTCAGAGGCCTCGAGTGCAGTTTGTTTTCTTGATATATTTGCAGGATTGATTTTCTGAGGTTTTTGCCTATAGGACCAATTTACTCTTATTCATCAATAATTATTGGTTGTTTAGTTTAACACTCATCCCTTTTACTCAAGGTTAGAGTGGTATCTTCTGCTTTATTAAATGTTATTATTCATTTATATTGGCAATGCTAGTTTAATGGAAGTAAAAAAGTTAAGATGATGAACCACAAAATGCTTCATTTGTTTTAAGGTCCTTTCTCTGATTTTGTGCATTCTTAAACAAAGTTCTTTCTTTCATCTGGTTTTAGGTTCTTTATCACCAGCTCAGTTTTAGATCTTACAATAGTGGGTTTAGATTCCATTGATGGAGACTCAAATGCTCAAAGCCAGCAGCCACATCACTTGAAGATACGCTCAAAACCGAACCTGGATTTTGGAAGTGTTGTTTATCTGCTGGGCTACACAGAGAAAAAAGAACTAATGGTTGGTGAAGGAAAGGTGGTGATAGCCACTGACAATCTCATAAAGCTATCTACCGATGGAATAATTTGGAGTCCTGGATCCGCTGGATTTGATGTTCAAGGCAATCTTGCATTCATGATTTGTGACCCTATGAAACTAGCAACATCTCCTAATACCAAGTCCTCTTCAACTTCATCATCTTCCTCATCATCGTGGAAGAAGGATTCTCCCATGCAGTTTGGCATTCCCATACCCATCATTTGTGATTGGTTAAATCAGCATTGGGAAGGTAGCCTTGATGAACTTACAAAACCTAAGCTACCACTTATTAGACTGAGGTCCACTGGCCAGAAAAGTGAATATTCTTGTGCTTCCTTCACAATGAGACAGGTGTTTAAGTCAACAGAAAACATTAATGACAGAACACCATCTTCGTCAAATATAATCTCAAAAACTAGGGATCAAACTGGACCAGGCTGCTATGCTGCAGTAAATATTGTTGAAGAAGAAACCCTAAGTACGGATCCACATGCAACTCATGTACAGGGAATCCCAACTCCAGAAATATATGAATCAGCGAAGCTGACTTCAGTACCTATTCAGAAGAAAGTGGGCAGTAGCCAAATCCAGCTTTTAGATATCAATTTCCCTCCGAGGGTTTCTAAAACAGCAGTTGTATTGC
The DNA here is from genome assembly GCA_035221805.1 of Trichilia hirta. Lineage (NCBI taxonomy): Eukaryota > Viridiplantae > Streptophyta > Magnoliopsida > Sapindales > Meliaceae > Trichilia > Trichilia hirta. The sequence goes on along the minus strand of JAWDEX010000002.1, from coordinate 3,106,274 downwards.
AGTCACCCGAAGGGTTACCACTGAACTCTGGCGAGAACTGTGTCGAGGAACACCTTCCTCAAAGTCCATTGAGAGAAAAAGACCAAAACAAAAACAGACGACCAACCAGTACTGGTGTAGATGCTGAGAATGCCGATATTGCCTCAACAGGTTCTGTAAATGGTGCCCAAAGTGAGGTTCAGTCTAGTTCATCTCCGGTAGAAGTTTCAGCAATGTACAATGGATATAGCAGTGAGGGGGAGACAACAATGTACTCTGCAGAAACTGCTGAGAGCCGAAACTATACAAGTCCTAGAGACGGAAAGTTTCAGCAGGTGGGAAGAAGCCAGAGTTCCGTTGGTTACAACAGATGGGGAGGTGTTCACAGGATGACAGTGCCTCACCGGACGTTGACAGAAAAGCAGCAGAGGAGCTTTATCCATGAAAAGAAGATGTACTCACTAGGGGCGACTTCTCAAAGGAGTAATAATGATCACTACTTCAGCCCAACAGTCTCCTCAATCATGAAGAAGCGGAACAACTCCGAGCAGCCAAATAGACCTCGACAAAGTGCTGTTCATTCCTCTCCCAGATGGATGTTTTGATTGAGATTGTGTGACGCTGAAAAAAACCAAGATAGAAATAATTTTTTTCAAAATTCTAGTCTACAGTCAGCCTAATTCAGTCCCCAATTTATATAAAATGTCACTAAATTTATTGTAATTTAGTACTGACCGATTCAAGATAAATAAGAAAATTCGCCCGCCGGGTTTTTGTTATCGTAGTTCCAAATTGTTTTATGTGATTGATGAGTTGCTAAGCTATCTCATTTTGTCTGAAGCAGGAAGAGAATCAGTTATGCTCATCAAATAGATACTCAAAAATTTGAAACTAATTAAATTAATTGTGTGTCAAATTATGTATGATATCACCTATCGTTTATCGCTGAAAACTTCAATGCGCCCTCTCCCACTCCCCCAATCAGATGTCAGTTTGACTGCCTATCATAAAATTAAATTGGCACGACAATCTCTGGTAATTGATTGTAGCCTTAGGGGACGTGTTTTCATATATACTGTCCGATCTGTGCATCATCTCCTTTCGCTTGAAGTGCTCATTCAATTATTAACTCCTGCAACTTTAATTGCACACACATTGTGGTGGTTGTTCGTCTTTATAATCCATGTTTCAGAATAGGTATTGGTATTAATATTGGTAATTGGTAGACATTATTGCTTGTTTGAGACGACGTGATGAAATGGGAAAAATATTTGGATAATTGTAGTTGAGATTCAAGCGGAAATTAATGCAGTCATTTAAAACATTTTTGACCATAACATTAATAACCTTACGAATAAGACATTAGGTATAAAAAATTTTATATAAATTTAATCATACAAACTATTTTTTTCTTTTTCTTTTTTTTAATGAAGAAAAAACTCGTGTACTCGTTTATTATTGCGGTGTTCAGTCATATACCAGATCTAGCACCCACCTTTAAAATATATGTTCGTAAATCATATAGCCCCCGTCTTATGTTGAATATGAGATAGGCGCTAAGCAACCGTCACATCGTGCCTAATCACTCGTTACACTTTTTGAGGGCATACAAACTTGTATAACAAATTTATATTATAATTATATGTTTTATTTTTTTTTTAAGATGAAAATAAAATTTCGAGAATAAAAAATAATATAATTATGCTATTTAACCGAATAATTTGCAATAAAATAAGTAAGTCACGTTTTTTTAATGTTCACTAATATTTGACTATAAGAATGGACATAAATTAAGGTTAAATTTAGATATATGAAATTTAAAATATAATATAATCATATTATATTAATTATTTTAATTTATATAAAATTTTTTATATTTAATAGGGGGAGAGGGTTGATGGAAGATAATGATAATATGATAGGACACGAAATAACATATGAACAATTTGATGTTGCATATATTATCTCTCAATTTTTAAAAAGTCACAGAATTATTATCAGGACAATACTATCCAATAACACATCATGTAATTCGCACATTAGTTAGCATTATTTTTGTATTTAAAAGTGCATAGAATATCCTAAGTTCATTGTAGTAATGTCAGCTATGTGAAAAAATTTAGGAAGTATTATAATAATATGCATATTTTATACAGTATTGTCTTTTGTTTGAACCCATGCATTAAAGTTTCTAATTATGAAACTTCAATTGAAAAATTTTATACTTTTCTAGATCCCAATGAATGTGAAAATTTATTATTTGAAATAATTACTTGTATACAAACTTATAAAGATATTTTATCAATAAATTCATTAAATATTTATCACATGTACAAGATTGAATATTCTGTAGGGACTTTAATATCTACCAATCGGGAAGGCTCTTCTTCTTCTTCCTCAACTCCAATAATTTTCAGTAGCAGTTGGAGTTTTTACACAATCGTAAAGAGACTTAGAATAATGCAAACCTTATTCAATGAGTTATCCTATTACACGCAAGGTTCATTAACAGAGAACGAAATAGATTTTGATATTTTAAA
>JAWDEX010000002.1:3086063-3099136 GCA_035221805.1 Trichilia hirta | reverse complement strand
TGTTAGAACTTATTAAGAGACGATATTAGATGTCAATTCTAAAATATAATTTAAAGTCATGAGATTTGAAATAGACTATATATATGCTAGTCAAGTATGGTCACTTATTAATCCAATAGAAAGAAATTGTCCCTATTGACTGTAAATATATTTATAAAAGAAAGACTAGCAAAGATGGATAGGTAGAGACTTATAAAGCTAGATTGATGGTAAAAGGTTATACTCAAAGACAAAGTATTGACTCTGAAAAAATTTTTTCATCAAGAGCTATGTTTGAGTCCATTCAAATACTACTTGCTATTATAGTTTATAATGACTATAGATATAGATAAATAGTTATATAGACATCTTTTCTCAATAGTTTAATTAAGGTAATGATATACAGATATATGCAACAACTGAAAAGGTTTATTATATCTATAGATAATCATGAACTATATAATTTGCATAGATCTATTTATAGACTAAAGCAAACTTTCAGAAGTTGGTACATATGATTCATTAATGTAATCAAATTATTTGGTTTCATCAAGAATGTTAATGAACTTTATTTTTACAGAAGGAGAATAATTATGCCATTGTATTTCTTGTATTATATTTAAATGATATACTATTTATAGGTTATTATATAGACATGTTATTTGAGGATAAGTAATGGTTATATATTATATTCTCTATAAAAGATCTGAGAGAAACAACCTATATTTTGGGTATTCATCTCTATAGAGATAGAGTAAAACGAATAATAGGTCTTTCTTAGATAAAATATATAGATATTGAAAAAGTTTAGTATAAATGAGTCTAAAGGGATTTTGTTATCCTATAGTCATGTCAAATATCTCTTAAAAGAAATAAAACCTAAAATCATAATTGAGGGAGAGCGTATAAAAAGAATTCCTTATACTTTGTAACAGGTAGTCTTATGTATGCCATACTATGTACGAGATTTGATGGTGTATACTATTAGTATTACATATAGATATTAGATTAATATTAGAGAATAATATTAGACCATGGTTAAAAAAATCCTTAAGCACTTGTGAAAAACTAAGGATTTAGTGTTGACATATGATAAATATGAGTTAAAAATCGAGGGTTATATAGATTCAAAATTCTAAACAGATGTGAATGATAGAGAGTCTATATCTACATTTATTTTTATCTATAATAAAGACATTGTTAATTAGAAGAGTTTTAAATAGATTTCAACAGTTGACTTTATTATAGAAACTAAATATATCGTTGCTTATAAAGCTATAAAAGAGACTGTTTAGATTCGCAAGTTCCAAAGTGAACTTGGTAAGGTCTCTTTTATAAATGATCTTGTATCATTAAATAGTAACAATCCTAGAGTTATTGCATGGTAAAGGAACCAAGGTCCTAACAAAAATCTAAGCGTATTCAGCATAAATATCACTTGATTATTGTTGATAAACAAAAAATCATACAAAATATTTTACAGTGATAATATGGCGGACCTACTAACTGAGCCTATAACATAATAGTAACTAAATAACCATCTTATAAAGATGGGTATGCAGTACCATAATGATTTGCTCTAGTGCAAGTGAGAGTTTGTTGGAAATATGCCCCAAAATTAATCATGTCATATAGTTTTGGTATTTCTTCTTATAGTATAATACGTATTTTGTATTTAGTTATAAAGTTATTTACAATTATTTATAAATGGCATTTACATCATTTTACATATATTCAGTTGCTAATTTTATTACTTTTATAATTAATACAAAATGAGTTCTCGTGATGTATTATATGTCAAGATTCTATCTACAATGAGTGATAGATATGAGTACAGAGTCTATGATTCAAATACATCCAAATACGTTTTTAGTTGAGGTGATATCATTAAATATCATGATATTGCATAACTGGCATATTTTGTTACTGCTATTAATTAGTATTTATTAGTAATAGTTGAGTGACAAGTCTTATATTATAAAAGCATAAACATAGGTATTACTCTTGTGAAGGTATTATTGAATGTGACCAAACACGATAAATCACATGGATAATTATCCACAGTCAATGATGCATTGCACAGCTATACTAGTGTACCATTAATCTTTTGATTTGAGATATTATTGTTAATCTTTACCCTAATGCACATTGTTTACTTGTATATATAGCATTAGGTTAGCAATGCTTAATAAAAGAAACTTGATGATAATCTATTCTTATTGTATGAGGACAGATGATGATCAAGATAGAATCTGCTGACTTAGATATTTGACCTTAAGATTCTAGGTAGGATTATCATGTATAAAAATTAAATCTTTGGCCAAAGTACGTATACTCAAAAATGAGTTTTTGAATAAGTAGATCCAGTATATGATATAAGTTCATGATCTTATGATTGAGTTAGGAGTTTGACGAGTCCATGACTCGCAATCAATCGAGAGTCAATAGTAGAACGAATTTTATACATGAACGTATGACTATATGAGTTTATATGAAATTATCATTCTTCATGTCTGGGGGTCATGACATCTTCCTAGATGTCACTAATGATCATTAAAAACTTTGGTTATAATAAGTTGTATCAAAGGATACGAAATGTTCGCATATGCTCATATCCAACTCACAGTGAATCTAGAGCCAATTATTATTGATTACGGTTATAATATTTTTGTAATAACGAAAATGAATACGATTAGATATTTTGATAGGATAGTATTTTAATTCTTTAATGTAAAGAATATATATTTCTCGACAATGATGCGCTAGCACCCGTATATTTGAAAAATATTCTAATTAATTAATATATCATTTATATTTATTGATATATGAAACTTAGAAAACATATAATTAGCATATAATAAAATTAATAAATAAAGTTGTTTATTTATTAGTTATTAAATAAATTATTTAATTACATTCGATCCTAGCATAATAAGTGACATACTATGATTTTGTCATGTGTCATATTTTTCTTTAATCTTGTCTATGTAATTTTGGTTGAATTAAAGGCTAAGATTAATTATTTAATTTAATTAAATAATTAAAAAAGAAAATAAATATCTAATATATATTAATTTTAATTAAGTTTGAAAAAGTCTAACTTTATAATTATATATATAAGTGTATAATATTACAAATGTTATAATGTTAGTATATGTATGTAATTATTTTACTCTTTATTTAATTAAATATAAATATATTTATATATTAATTTGATTAATATATAATTATATTGAGTATTATCCATTAATATAGATTAATGGATATTAAAATGATTTTTGAAATTCATTAATTATATATTTACATTTGTAATACATTTATTGTTAATGTTTTCTTTAATTATTAAAGTAATTTGAACAAATTAAATTCCTTTTAAGTGGAGTACTCGTGGGATGCGTAAATTGAAAGGGAATTGAATTGAAATTATTCTTTTCTTTTTCCTTGATGGTATCTCACGGGTGGCTTATAGAAGTCATATGTATTCTAGATCTCCAATTGAAGTATTTGGAACTATTTTCAATAACTTGGTGTGTGGACACCTTTAAAGGTAAGAGAGAGACTTCTTGGTATATTTCATACAAAGTAAATAAGGTATGTTTTGTGTTTATATTGATAAAATAGCAAAATATCTATGGTTGCTTAGGTAAAAAAATTAAAAAGATTGTATATTCTAACCAATGATTGATCCTTACATGAATGGCATGCTAAATCTATCTTTCAATAACTGCATTGGGGTTTTTTAGGTGATAGTCAATTATCAAGTTATATTCTTTGATTAGTTCTATTCTTGACCTTTATCTTATATTTAACACCATTTGAGTGAACAAATATTCTTGACTTTTATGATTAGTGAAAATTTGGCATTGTTTTATGTACAAATAGTGCCTCTAACCTTTCAATGCAAAAAACACAATTGCAAGTTCCAAGTCATGCGTAAGGTAATTGAATTCATGCTTTTTTAATTGTTGAGAAATGTAGGCAATTATCTTTCCATTCTACATTAACATACACCCGAGTCCCTATTGAGAAACATCTCTGTAAACCACATATCCACCTTCTAATGTTAGAATTGTTAAAATTGGAGTCATGATGAGATAATCTTTAAATCTTGAAAACTCTTCTCACATTACTCATCCCATTTAAACCTAACCTCTTTCTAGTTAGATGTGTTAATGGAGTCACCAACAAGAAAAGGCTCTTTATAAATATTTGATAATAATCAACTAATTCAAATAAACTTCTAATCTCTTTGACATTCTTTAACTCTCCTATAATTATATCGCTTTAATCTTTCAAGAGTTTATAAAAATTCCTTCACTGGTTGTAACATGTTCTAAATGGGCCAATTTTCTAAGTCAGAATTCATACTCAAAAAACATAGCATATAGCATTTTATCATTAAAATAATTATCCTAAGATAAATCAAATTTAAAATTGAAAGATAATGAATATGTTTTTTGAATTATTATTTGTTACTTGGGAGAATTGAGATTTGGCTTTATGCTTTTAGTTATTTGTTAACAATGATGATGTTGTTTAAGTTGTTATCTGTTTACTTGAAATGGGAAGATTGAGATTTGAGTTTATGTTAATATTTGCTAGTTGTTTAGGATGATGAATATATTATTTATATTGTTAATTGTCATCTAAGAGAATTGAAATTTGAGTTTTTCTATTTATTTGGAAGAAATTTGGATAAATAGGTTTAATTAATTATATAATTAATAAAACAAAATTATAATTATTTTATTTTTTTATAACTTTTGTTACAATTTAATTATATTTAAATAAATTTTCATATTTAAATTTTTAATATGAACAATGTATAAATTATATATTTATTAATTTAAATAATAATCGTACGTACTTGTGTTGATAGATATTTGTTTATCAGAACTGGGACCGCCTATCTCAAATATGAAATACAATGGCAAACTCGTAAATAGTTGAAAAGTCAGTGTCAATTCCGTTCACCGCAAGTGTATAGACTACCTCGGTCCCATCGATCGAAAGAAACCCACGCCCACCACTACCGTAATACATGAAAACGGAGCTAAAACAAAACAAAAAGCAAGTTTCTATTCTCGCCTCTTCTCTTTTCTAATCTTCAAACAACAAAGCACAGAGAAAACAGAAACCAAAGAAGAAGAAAGTGAGGAAGAGAGCAGCAGCAACAGCTAATCAGAACAACAATCTCTAACAATATCAATATTTTTTTCAATCTTTCATTTGTATCGTTTCGATATGTTGAAGGTTTCATGCAATTTGACTGACCAACTCCAATGCAGATTTCTTTCTCTATCCAATCCCATTACCTCATTTTGCCCTCGAACTTTCCTCTTGAACTCTTGTCCTCATCCGATTACTAAACCCAGAGCTCCTCTTTCGCTTCAGGCTGTTGTCTCTGACCATGGAGGGACGATTCGGGTGGAATCCGGTACCGGTAGTTTGGCCGATACGCTCCGGTTGGGATGCTTGACTGAACATGGTTTGTCCTATTCGGAGAAGTTTATAGTTAGGTGTTATGAGGTTGGAATTAACAAAACTGCTACTATCGAGACCATTGCTAATCTCTTGCAGGTACACTACTAGAATTCTATCCTGTTGCTTGTATCGTCATACCGTTTTCTTTTCTTTTATTTATTTTCTGTGATTATTTGATTTGATTTATGAAATTATTTTGTTTACTGCGCGTTTCTAATTTGGGTTTTTGGATTTGTGGGCAAATGAGGATTTTGTGTTCTAATTTTACTGCGGTGTCCTTTCTCTATGGCTTGAACTGGGTGACTATGTTATTGGCCTTGCTTTAGCTTAAGCATTTCCCTTTTTCTAACGGATTTGAACTATTTATCAAATATAAAAAAAATTTGAAAAAAAAAAAAACATTTAGCTTTAGCATACAATTTGTATTCTGTCAGAAATCCTGTATAAATAATTCTGATCTGTGATGCATTGTTTAAATTGATATATTGTTCCATTCTGCAAATGCCTTCAATTCAATCACACACCTCACGTGGGAAAAACATATATTCTTTTGATATAATGTCATTAGCAAAAATATGTAATGTAGGAGGTTGGGTGTAATCATGCTCAAAGTGTTGGATTTTCAACTGATGGGTTTGCAACCACCACGACCATGAGAAAGCTGCATCTTATATGGGTAACTGCTCGCATGCATATTGAAATTTACAAATACCCTGCTTGGTGGGTTTTCTTTTCTTTTATCTGAGATTGTTATTTTAGTGATTTCGGTTTCATAATTTTCTTTTGACTTTGAGCTCTGTGGGTACGTGGTATAGGAGTGATGTGGTTGAAATTGAGACATGGTGCCAAAGTGATGGAAAAATCGGAACTAGACGTGATTGGATTCTAAAGGACTATGCAAACGGTCAAGTTATCGGAAGAGCTACAAGGTTCATTTTAAAATTTTCTTTTCTTTGCACTGCAAAGTACTATAAACGAAAATATAGAAACAGATTTGTTTTCACATTCACTAGTCCATGTTTTGAATCATTGTGTTTGAATGCATGCATTTACTCATTCAATCTGGTCTCATCCAGATTTGTTGTTAGGCATATTCTTGATTATCATAAGAGAGTGCAATCTTTCATGATTTATAGGATGTTGTTTTTTTGGTGACTTTCCTTCTGGCACAATATTTAAGACAATTAACATTTAATGCTTATGGCTTTGAGAGACTACCTTATTCCCTTTCTACTGTCTTCTATTAATAGCAGATTTATATCCCATAAGTTGAGACTCCTTTTTTTCTTTTTCTTTTTTCTTTACACACTCGCGTGCTACATGTACAAACCCATATATAAACTCTTCTCACGCAAACTGACATGGCGTTAAAGTAGTGGGAGAGTGAAAACACAAAATTTGAAAGAAACTAAGGGAAATAAATAATTTGGGACATGCAACAATGATATAATATTGCCATATCAGCTGTATGAAAAGAGTGTGCATATGAATTTGTACTTTTTTTATTATTTATTATTAATTATACCAAATATTATTAAAACTCACTAAGACTTTTGTAAACTTCATATCATCAACGTAAATTGAAATCGGATGCATGATTATAACTTTTTTTCCCAATGTGAAAGGTTAAATACTGTTACTTATTTCTAACAAAGGAAAAATATATTTGTTTTCTTGTTTGAAAACACTTGCAAAGTAACTAGGACATAGTAAACAAGATTCTCTACTAGAGTTTGTGAGAAATTTTCATTCTAAAAGAAATCTTTTGGGGAAACATTATATACACCATAAATACTGAGGCTTTTTAAATTGCCATAGAGCCATGTACAGAATAGTGATGGCCTCTAAGGTTGCTATTTGTCCAATTGCACTATCTTATACTATATTTTGATCTTCTGGGTAGTAGTGTGGTCTTGAATGTTGCAACTCTTTGTTTGTTTGGCCATGAGCAATCTCTAGTTGGCTATATGCAATGACATGGTTATCACAACTTTTACAGCTTGATTTGAACATCTCCTTTGTGCTTGAGATTAAACATTTATTACTATTTTACTTCATATGCTTCCATTAACTGCAAAGATTTAAGTATGTGTGTTTCTATTTTCATAGATTGACACGTATTTTAGAAGTTGACATTATTACATCATATGATTTCAGCAAATGGGTAATGATGAACCAGGACACTAGGCGGCTTCAAAAAGTTAGTGATGATGTCCGAGAAGAGTATTTAGTCTTCTGTCCTCGAGAACTCAGGTTGTTGCTTTTTCATTCTTCCAGGCCTAAATTATTGCCATTTTGTTTATACAAATCGTTCTACACTGCAATTTAATGCATATTTTTGATAACTGAAAACCGCATGAAGATGATGCAATTTACCTTCACCAGTAGCTCTTTCAGTTACCTTGGCTACATTGTTAGATGGGTTGTTGAAGTCTCAATACTTACGGCGTCATCAGTGTCATCATAGATGTGTCTGAGTCTAGACAGCTCAAGCATATTGTGTGTGCTGCATACATTGATACACCGTCAAAATTGGAAACTTAAGGAAAGTGGTGGAGTCGTGGGTGTAATCATTAATCAAAACTTTTAGATTTAAGGTACTAGCTATCCTTTGATAGTCCTCTTTCTCATAACTGTTTCAAAATTGAAATTTAGTGGTTGAAACAGTGAAAACTCTCCACTTTGAGGGCCATTTTAATTGTTAATGATCAGCCTTTTGAATGAGGACAATTTCCCTTTGTAAACACATGTTTTTCTTTTGTGAGTGTGTTTGGGTGAATGGGGAAATTGGATTATTTGGCACTTCTCTCTTTCTTTCTCTGTGCACTTCATGGAGTTGATTTGGATGTTTGCAGTTATTCATTACTAATTTCATGTGTCTTTGATGAACTAGTGTTACTGATATTGTCTAAAATATGGAATATGTTGCATTTGTACAAGTTTTCTGTTATCCTCTTTTGTGTTTCCTTGTTTGTGTGGTATTGAAAGCTCCAGAGGCAGTGGCAATCCAAGCTTGCAAGATTTTAAATTCGCAAAATGCTAGCAACATCTATTGGTGTCACAAAAATAGAATGTGAATTCTACTAATCTCAAAGCCCCATATTCTTTTCCGTTCTTGTATGCGATATTTGTTTTAAGGGACATATTGGTGCTTCAATATAGATTAGCTTTTCCAGAGGAGAACAATAAGAGTTTGAGGAAAATTTCAAAACTTGAAGATCCTGCCCAGCATTCCAGGCTAGGGCTTATGGTAAGATCAATTCAACTCATGTAGATTCGGTCAATATCTTTGATGTTCACAATGTGATTTTGGGATTGCAGCCAAGGAGAGCTGATCTGGACATGAACCAGCATGTTAATAATGTCACCTACATTGGATGGGTTCTGGAGGTTAGTAAAATATCACATCTCTGTAATCTGTGTTGCTATTGCTAATTGCTATAGAGATGGTGTAAAAGTCATAAATTTCTTTATTTTCTTTTTCGTTTCTCGTTAGAAACAAAAGAAAAATAAACTTTTTATTAGCTTTACAGCTGTAGAGTATTATATCTTTATGCTCTTATATTCATCTAAAAAGCTAACAGTTAGTGCTCCTGCCCTTGTATGACAGAGCATGCCCCAAGATATCATCAACACCCATGAACTACAGACTATTACCTTAGATTACAGACGAGAATGCCAACAGGATGATATAGTTGATTCCCTCACTAGTCAGCCGCTTGAAAATGCTGAACCTGTCTCAAAGATTCAAGGAACAAACGGGTCACTTGCATCTCCTGGTGAGAAACGGGACTATCCTCAATTTTTACACTTACTGAGATTGTCAAGTGATGGCTCTGAGATAAACCGGGGCCGCACGGAATGGAGAAAGAAATCGGGTAGATAAAGAAATCATTTAGTTTGCTTACATTGGTTTGCAGCGAGTAGGGTTCTCTTTCTTCAAAGGATTTTGTTCTGATGTGTTATTGAAAGAGTTTGTTTTGTGTTGGGAAACTTAAAAGCCATGGTATCTTTACGTTTGCGTTTCATATTCACCTTGATGTTCGAATGTATCAGATTTCGGGAATTAACCAATCCGACGAAGCAAGTAGATTTGTCCGAGTTAATTCTAGGGATGGCAATTGGGCCAAGCCAGCCTAAATTTTAGGCAGGCCCAGCCTTGATGAATTGAGCTTTGACAATACTACCTAAATGTGCGTGCACTATTGGTCATCTTAACCAGTATTATGGCATACCATACAGGTCCTTAATAGTAAATCAAAAAAAATTAAAATATATATTAAAAAATGTGAATACATCATATTTATTTATTTTTATTATTTGATTAAGTTTTAATACCTTAACACTTTGAAATACAGAAAGAAATGCATTAAATATATTTATAAATATTAACTGTTAATGAACTAAGGGCTCGTTTGGGATTTTCATTTAGAAGTTTAAAAGTTATTTTGAATGGTCTAGTTATTTAGGTGTTTTACATTTCGTTTTAAAATTACTTTAACAAAGTACACCATGTTAGACGAAAATTTCATAAGCAACTGGTGAGGGAGGATGGGAGGAGTTACTTTTCAATTAAAAAATAATTTTATTTTTAAATATAGTTTAAAGATATCTTATTGTATATTATATAAACTAAAAATTAATTTTAAATCAATATTACCTTTTAATTTACGAATATTTTTTTATTTTTTAAAAAATATGATTGAAAGTAATTTTTACTAAAAATTATTTAAGGTACTAAACAAAATATAAAAATAATTTTATACAAAGATATAAAAAAATACAGGGTTAAATCAATAACCCTAAAATTTTGCTCATAGAAGTTTTAAGATCAAGAACCCTAAAATTTTACACAATTTCTTATATTATTTATAAATTATTTCTTTTTTAAAGGTTTGAGATTTCATTTCAAAAGTCTATTAATTATAATGTCTTTATATATATAACAATTACGCAAAAAAAATAAATTTTATTGATTATTTGTGTATATTTTAATTATTTGTATTATCATAGCAAATTTACCAAATGATATTTATCTAACAGTATTTTTAAAAATAAGATTTATTAAATATTTAATTAATTCCTTTTATAACTAATTATTTCTTTTAGCATTGTAAAACCAATTTTTTTTTAAAAGAAAATTTTATAGCAATTTTAAAATAATAATAAATAAAATAGATTAAGAATATTTTTATTTGACCATAGTTTGAGAATAAAATTATCTTAACTAATACAATAGTTATTGAAAAGTAATAACGGCAATTTATTAATCTATTAACAGAACTATGCAATGGCATTTGTGTTCTTATATATTAAATGTTAACTAATATATTTTTATGTAACTACATTAAAAATAACGATACGGCAATGTACTCCAACAAGAATCAAATTGTAACAGTGTATCACATTAAAGTACAATTTTGTAACTATAGTTGAATTGTGCAATGACATTTATACCCTTATATATTAAAATACAAAAATTGATAATTATAACCTTAAAGATCATAAAAGAGTTACAAAATATAAATATATATATTCTTTTCCAATTATGCAAACAATTATGTCTTATTATATCATGCCTCCACTTGTACAACATTCATTATTTATTAGAAAATTTTACTTTTTGACCAACCACCCACTCCAAAATCTTATTTTGGTAACCATTGTGGACCAGAAACCTTCATTTTTGTTCTTGGTGATGCTCACTTTCTATTTTTTTATTTTTTGTTTCATTAAAAAAACAAGAGAGTGATGAGAAGGAGATGATGTTTTGGATATGCAAAGTGTACAAAACTGCCCAAGTTGGGCGTTGTAAATCTTGGGCAAATGTTGCATTTCTTTCTTTTTTCTAAAATTTTATTTTCGTTACGTTATTAATTTTTACTTGCTTTATGTTAATGTGGTATTATTTTTAAAAAATTTTTTGAGTATTAAAATGTTGTTAGATGTTCACAACGTTATTTTTCTAATTACTCAACAATTAAAGATCTTGCACTATTACCATTTTCAAGGAAATCCAACGAGTTTATCCCATGTCATGGTTGTGCAAACAATGAAAAAGATGTTAATCCTGAACAGAAGATAGTATTTCAATAAACATATTTTTGTTATTTCTTTGACATGCACGAGTCAAGATTTTTCCATCGACTTGTTCACAATGTCTTCCTCGGAAACTGACAATGTGAACCAAGAGTTGTGGTACATAATTTTCTACAGCCAAATCGGATCCCAAGATCATGCAAGTAATTCAGTTCACATAAAAGAGGAATACAATTTGATAGGGATCCTTTCGATATTTTAGGAGAATTTTTTATCTGTTCCATTGTAGTGATTTTTTGCATTATTTATTTAGTATTCATTTTTAATTAATATTGTGCATGTATGCATGTAGGTGTGGTGCTACGAGACGATCCAGTATATTGGGAGCAAGTATTGTAGACGGAGTTAAAGCTGACACGTTTTGATATATGCTAAGGTGGGAGACCAGAAAAATGCCGTCAAAGGATTCAAGTTTGTACACGAGTATTGTTCGATTAAGGCTTTTGTTTGTGATTTTACAAACAATGTGAAAATTTAATTATACAATACACTAAGTACTATTTGGTAATCTAGCCGGCCTCATTCACGAGGTTACAACCACGGAGATGGACGGAGGAGAAATTGAGCGATGGTATTTTAATTTGCATGCATATCATTGTAGAATAATAAACTTCGATGAGCCATTAGTTCGTGTTGTTGATTTTGGAGGGGTTTTAATAAGGGGGAAGATAAAGAGGTCGAGCTTGCAGTAGGAGCATGTCCCTATTGCTGATAAGCACGACGGTGATGAGGTTGCTAATTTAAAAGACAATATGAAGAGAATAAAAAGCAAAGCATCATTACAAGCTTTTCTCGAAGCATCAGTATCACCAAGCTACATGATGGATTACTGCACGATTTCTAAGAGAAGGAGATGGTACAACGATGATACGATGGAGGATGTGCCGATGGTAGACGATCCTATATGTGATGCACCGATGGCAGTGCAGACTCACGCAAAAGCACCTGCGTGTGTTAACAGGTTCAGGAAATAATGCAGGCGCGGTTGGTAGCTTTAAAGCCTATGGATGGATGTGTGGGCAGTCGTTTAATTGGAGGATGACGGATACAATTGCTCCTAAGTGGAGATAGTTTTTGATTTGTTTTAGTATGATAATTTTTTTATTACATTATTAAGAGAATTGCTATTTTGTTTCTCCATTGTTTTACTCGATCATTTAAACAAGTTAACAATGTTAAACAAGAAATTTTCAAAGGGGGTGCGCCCTGTCCTCATTAACAAAGCGAATGAAAATGGTCGATTGGAAAAAAGGGCCAACAATTATTCAGTCAGTGAAGAATATTTCACAATGTTCTGAAAAAATTCATTTGATACATATTTCACTGTATAAATGATAACCCTTTCTACTCAAATGACCATTTATATTCACATTATAAATGAATATAACGTATAGCGCTACACTATTCGTGCAAACTAATGTGATACTGCTAAAACATTCAAATGTTCATTTATAGATGGATATTCTGGCTATAACCAGATACTAATGAAAAAGGAGGATAAGTTTAAAACC
>JAWDEX010000002.1:3070342-3085963 GCA_035221805.1 Trichilia hirta | reverse complement strand
AAAGATACTATAAAGAGTCCCGAAAAATTCCAAAAAATCCTAAAAATCACCATGTACACCTAAAACTCTATAATTTTCTACCCTACAATTCCCTAATATCATTAACCTAAACATAAAAAAAATAGCCTTACACAATTGAAACAAGTACTATACTTAACCCATAAATTCCATAGACAATAAAGACAAATGCAAACTCATTCCTAAACATAAAATTTCCAAGAAATTAAGTTTTTATGGGCATTACAACTTATATTCGTAAACACTAAGAACACAAAAAGAAAAATGCAAAGATTCCTAGTTAACAATTAATCTACTACGAGTAAAGAGAGACATAAGAGGAACCACTTACTCATTCAGAAGAAAGTTGAAGAATCCTCAAAGAACTTTGAAGGTTTCTAGTTTGCAAAAGCTAAGTTATTAGTTAAGTAGAGTTTTGATATGAAACTTTTAGAAAGTGTAGCAAAGTTTAATGTAAAATTTTACAAATAGTGAAAATTGAGAAGAAAAGAGGACTTATTTATAAATAAGGATGGGAAACTATAGGATAGCTATATTAAAACCTTAACCATTGATTAGAGACTCTAAAATCAGCCATGTCAACAAGCCAATAATAAGTCCTTTAAAGGTGGGAAAATCTAAACCAATCTAATCCAAATTGATCCAAACCACTTAATTAAATTAATTTGGATTGGTTTGAAAAATTTTGGATCGATCTCTATTTTAAATTTGGATTAATTTCAAACTGCAAACCAACAAACCAAACAGCTTAAATGGATATCGGATATACTTGTTATTATTGTATTATAATATTAATATTATATAATTAAATAATACATTAATTACTTTGTTAATATTATATGGCAAAATAATAGATTTGTCATTTTAAAGTTGGTTTGAAAAACAAACTAAAACCTAAAATTTTATATTTTTGACTTAATTGAAATTAATAAATTATTATAATTTAAACTTAAAGTTCAAAACACAAATCTAAACTAATCTAAACTATATAATGCAGTTTGAATCGATTGTAGTTTGTGACATAATATTAGATTGAATTGGATTGCTTCAAATTCAAATTGCAATATTTAGGTCAGTTTAAAATATTATTTTAAATCGATCCAAATCTCAAACACCCACCCCTAGAAGCTTTATAGAATAAAATGCCACCAAAAAAAGTCAACCAATGAAGAATCAATGCATAAACACAATCATGAGAAACAAAGCAACACATTTAAGGTTTGCATAATGTCATACAGTTGTAAATATTAAAGGGACATGCAATAATTGCCCCACCAAGCACCTAAAAGTTTTGTCGTTGGATGCCGTTTCATTCGTGAATGACACCTATAAAAAGAAAAAGGAAAACACTTACAAGTAATAAGAACTAATATATAATATAAAATGGAGTTGAACAACATCTACAAAAGGAAAAAGGTCATAAAGCTATGGCCTAAAAATTATGGAGTGCAAACAATTGAAAGCCATCACTGGCGATGGGGTCAATTAGCCCAGTGATAAAACCCTATGGTCGGGCCAATTCAAAGCCAGCATCGGCCATTGAGGTCGACGGTGGCTAACAGATGGCCATGAATTTTCTCGTGTGCATGTGCATGAGCTTTCAATGTATAACCAACCTTCAATATTTCCATGGACACTCTTTTAAATATTTCATCAAACATTTTCATTCAGAATATTAAATACTATATAACTTAATCTATTGGATTTTATTTTTGCCTCCAATTAAAAACCCCACCAAATTATCAATTAAATAAAACAACGTAAACCAAACCAATTTCACAAAGATTTGAAGTTAAAATATAAGGGCGTTACACAGTAAATTCAAATAAAAAATACTTAGATTGTTTAATCTAAACTTTAAAAGCGGTAAAAATATGACTGAAAGAAGACAATGTTGATGATAGGGCTAGCGTTGGCTTTGAATTAGCCTGGTGATAGGGGCGCCAATTGAGGCCGACGATGGCTATGAATTTTTCCTTGTACATTTGCTTTCTATGTGTAACCAACCTTTAACATTTTCATTCACTCTTAAATATTTCATCAAACATCTTTCACATTCAATACTAAAACATTATATAACTTAATTTATTTTATTCTATTTCTCACTGCAATTACAAACACAAATGGTCAAATTATCATTTAAACAAAACATCAACGAAAATAAAATAATTTCACAAGAATTTAAAGTCAAAATACATGAGCATTAGACAATAAATTCAAATAAAAAAAGCACTTGAATTATTTATTCTGAAAGTGGTGAGAATGTGATTGAAAGAAACAACGCCATTGTCAAAAGGTGACCAGGAGTTTCTTAGTCGAATGAACGATGGCTAAAGTTGCTTGTCTTGGTTGTGATATATTTATGATGTATTACAAAATAAAATGAGAGCTTCAAATTCCATCTCAAATTCCATCTATTAAATGAAAAGTAGAGAAAATAAGATTATTTTGGCTCAAAGGAGAAAAAATATTAAAGGTATTTCTATTCAAAATGAGTGAACTTAACTAAAAAAAAAGATAAGGGATGCGAAATCTTTACTAAAAAAAAATAGTTGATGCTTTTAATTTGGTTAAAACATGTGATTTCCTAAATCCCGTACCCATATAAATTGAAAATAATGGGGTCAATCACCGATGCAAAGTCTATTAACTTCTAGTTAAAGAAAAATGAATAGCTAATATTAAATCAAATAAAATCCATGTTAGCTAGCGCAAGTAAAGGACACGATCAGACTATGCGTTTTTTTCAACTTCTCGCCAAACCCACCGTCCGAATGAAGGAAATTCATGAAAGGGTATAAAATTTATTATTCATAAACTTAGATCGGTAATCCATCCCTCTGTAAAATGAAAAAACGTTGGTTAGGCAGAAACGAAACCCGCATGCTTCAAAATTAAATACAATAATACAGTAAAAATATCAATATCAAATAACAAGCCAAAGGTCACCTAACGGTATCTCCTACGGATCAAAATAGATTGAAATCAACCATTAATGAAATTTACTAATCCTTAACAAATGTGAGTATCAGAGGAACCAAATGAGTAGACAATAAAAGAAATACCATAAATTCAGCTATGCCCCAAGGGCCTAGTAAATTCTAAAAGTAAGTAACTGCTCATGCATCAAACAATTGATACGAATCCCAAAACAAGTCAACAATAGTCATCCCCCACCCACTCCTAATTTTCACTAAAGTGAAAAAGGCATTGAACCGGCGCTCTACATCTACTAAGAACAAAACAAAAAAGTTTTCGGCATGAACAAGAATACTGCTAAGGCAGACACCTAAGTGGGAAGAACATGCCAGTGAAAGACGACCCAATATACAATCCTCAGCTACTCTGGTGGCCATGTGGGGTTGGGCTTGGGCTTGGGCTTGGGCTTGGGCTTGGGTCACTTTCACTGGCACGCAGCTGCTTCTGCTTCCACTTTGGGCTGCTCAAAGACATGTCTTTGACTGTCTAATAAACCCAATGGTACTACTACTTCCAGGAATCAATCTCCATGATCATCGGATCAAATCATATGGCACCTGTCCTGTAACTCACCCTACTATTGTAAATTTTAATATAAGGAATGAATAAATAAATACAGGGTCCCTAATAACTTCCTTGAATACAATAATCCCTTGAACAGCTCAATATACAGAAGATAAACATCTATACAACAATTTTTTTTTTTTTCCCAGTATTTTCTATTTTCTTCCACGTTGACAGTAGAATTTTCCTTTTCGTGTGTGTTGAGACCGCATTGTGAAACAATTAACTTTGAATGAAGAAAAATGTGCTCAAAAATACACACATGCGTGTATATATATATATATATATATATATATATATATATATTAAAGGGCCCAATTGATTTCCATTAACAATGCCCACTGGCTAATGTCATATCACATCTGTATCTATGTATCCATGGATAAGAAAAATTGAAAAATTAAGGAGCTCCGGCAACCTAATCCAGATCAGCATTCATCCATCCATCAACAATAGCTCACTGCTTGATCTGCATACCATGTCAAGCTTAAATTCCAAACGTACCAACAAAGTATGATCAATTTGACATGCCAAAACCTTTAGCCTTCTTGTCTCAAAATAGTTTGCACCAACCCTGTTGTAGTACAACTAATATTAGCACTCAAAACGATGGGGTAAACTACACATATATGTGTTGAAATGAAATGCCTAGCAACCACACCCGTAATAACTCTAAAACATAATGCAAACAACCAATACAGAAAATGTCAAAAAGTTTTAAGATTCTTAAAAGCCCCAAAAAAAAATATTTTCTCAATTATGACACTCCATATTTATAGTATAGAAGAGTGACCATAATCAAACTTATGCCCAAAATTATTTCTTCAATTAATCTAGCAAGATTCGCATCCATTTTCACAATTTTGATTTACTTTTCAAAGGACTAAGACAATCTTCAAAATAATTTCAAAACCTACAAATTTGTGTACCCTTTTATATTAATATCAATTTGTATGTCAAAGATACAAGCACATCCTCAATACTTAGCTTTAAACAGCCCATATATTAAAAGTCAGGAATTGTTGCTCCTTTCTATTTCTGAAAAAAATTAAAGTTACTTGAACAAGCTTACATAATTAGTTTCTGGGGGATGAGCCTCATTCAACTGGTTGCTGGAAGGAAGACTCTAATGAGTTCTTTCACTGTGACCTTTTTCCTACAGGTCGGGCATTTGGCCTGTGCTGCTATAGCAGACTTAATGCATGCTTTACAGAATATGTGACCACATTTTGTCGACATCTCCTCAACCAATGGTCCCATGCAAATTGGGCAAGTGAAAGTAGGCTCCTTTGCAGGTGGTGGAGGTGCTCCAGCAATTTGTTTCTGAATATAGAATATTGAAGTAGAGGCAGATATTCAGTAAGCAAAACCCTTGACACTACTTCAAACTGAATGACAACTACAAAATTTTGATTCTAACATTAGAATATTGAGCAAGTCATCCTAGACAATATATTTGTTACTTAACCACCAACAGTGCACATGCAGAAACTGATATGCAACAACCAAAACCCACGACACTACTTTGAACTGAATGACAAATTAAATATCTTTTTTCCATGGCCCCAAGAACGTATTCCCACAGTAATACATCATTAATGAATTGAGTCCTTACCGTAGCATGGCTGGTACTCTCCAAATTTATGTGAAAGTCACAATTGATAATAGGTGTGTTAGGAGGAACCCTTCTGCGCTTGTTACGACTGTTATGAGTCAACCCAGTTGCTCGTCCTACAATAATCACAAATATCAATGAGTAAGAAACACAAACATAGAAATTTGTAGCTAAATAACCACAGCTACCGATTGGAGGGGAAGAAAAAGAGAGTTGAGGTATACACATGATATAATGACCATGCAATAACTAAAGAACTCAACAAATTAAACAAATTAATTACACAGATATGAGTAATAGCCAATTTGACAGCATCGGTCCAAAATGGAGCACTAGGTATTTGCTAGCTGATATTATTGAAGTGACATCAATTTAAATCAAGATTTATTTAGCTAATAGAAAGTGGGGCATCAACAATCAGCAATCTTTCACTCCCAAAACCCAGTTCGCACCTTGTAGTCATTAAGAAAGAAAAGACATGATTCAGAGAATAAACTCATCAACTATATCAAATTTGTAAGAATGTTTAAAAATCTTTGCCAATATATCTAAAAAATTTTTTAACAGAGTCTAATATTTGACAAAGACAAATCTAAAAGTAATCTACCCAACCAAGAGCACACACAAAATATGAGGAAATTCCATGCTTCACACTTCATGTCATTTCATTGCAACCTTGCAATATACTTCCACTTATTTTACATAGAATCATGAAGTCCAACCACGAAAGATAGAAAGCCTACAATTCCTTCAATGTACTTAGAAAAGTGTTTAATCCATAGCCCTCCACAGAAGCCAATTGCAAGTTACACAGCATCCGTAGTATATTTTTAATAGACTGATCGTTAGAATTTATTCATCTTTTTGGTAAACATCTGCCTCATTTCACCTTTTTCTCAACTAATTAAATCATTCTCTTAATTATTAAATAAATAAAGATAAAACAGGAGTACTATTAAACTAACAAGATATCTTCAAGGGAAACTCATTATTCCAGGCGAGGACTCTCTCCCCACAAAGTAAAATCATGATGCATAGAGAAGCACACAAATGAAGAAATAGAAATGCAATAATTGTCTGGAAAGCCGCAGAGATTAGTGATACTACCTGAATCTACATCAACTACAAAAGTTCTTCCACGATTCCTTCTAGAATTATTTTTAGCCTAAAATAAAATTGAACAATCAACAACCTATACTGCATAATAATTTAACCTGTATGAAAATAATAATAAGAAAGAAGAGAATAGATCAAATCCAAATGACAAAGAGGTTACTTCAGCAAAAGCCCTTGGAGATGATTCAATAACATCATCATCAATAGCCTCAACATCAATGGGAGCAGGTATAGACTGCTCTAGTCGTATAGCTTGCACTTGCTCAGACCTGTTCTCAGTCGAAGTCCCCTCCTGATCCCTGATTTCACATGGTGGTGCATTGAGATCTGGCACTGCCTTCCTCCGTCGATAACCTCTCAGAGGAGGCCCCCTTACCGCCTGAGTGCTCATGCCTAGAGAACAAAGTTTGTTCACCAATTATTTCTCCTATTTTAGAATATAACTACACATTAGGGTTAACATATTGTTCCAAATCATAACAAATAAAGGTAATCTTAGGAAGTAAAATGTTTCAACACTAGAGACATTTTATATTAATCATCTTTAAACTTCAAAAATTTCATCTGACACCCAACAGTTTCAATATCCAAACTACAGATGCAATTAAAAAATTGATCATATAGCAGTATCATCAAACTCAAGCCTAACTAGTACTGAACCCCACACAAACTTGCTGCTTTGAAATCCCAAAAGTACTATACGCATCATAGTAGTACTAGAGGAACTTCAAATTTGAATTTCATAGTGAAGATCAAGAATCACCTAGTCTGATCATCAAAAAAATTTCATTTATTTGAACAAAATTCAACTCCCAAACCCTCTAGATACAACAATTACTGATCGATTATCAATTGAAAACCAAATTCTAGAAAAATCAAGTCGCAATTAATCAAAAAAAGAAATGCATCCGAATATTCAAAACAGCCATAAAATGAATCGAGATAAAACCAAGTCGATTCGATAAGACCTAAAAATTTAAAATAATAAATATACGGAAAATGAAAACTCCAACCTCTAACTTCAGTAATCAAATCAAGTCAATCACAGAGATTATTGTTAAAACAAGCAAACCGAAGAGATCAGGAGAGGAAAGAAGGAAATTTTCAGTACTCCAGCTTCTAGGGTTTCCAGTGAGGGAACTATATAGGGTAGACGGAGGAACGGATATTTGAAGAGTTTCATTCGTGGAAAAAGAAAAATGGGCTTTCGACAATCGCATTGGGCCCCGAATGTAAAAACGTGCATCGGTAAGGTTCTGAAGTTGTCTACGTGGCATGTTAGTATGACGTGGACGTGTGTCGGTAGATACTTGCACATCATTATGTGCTTTGCATTGCGTTTCAAATTTGATTATTAGACTAGCAAAAGTCGTTCCCATAAATCTTAAAACTGCGACCGTCAATTATTATATGGATGATCCTAAGGTCGGGAATAGAATGACTTTTAGTCGTTGAATGTTATTTTCTATGAATTTTTAAAAAAATTATAATTTCATTTGTACAGATCATACCGTTGGAATGAGTTGAAGACACTTTTGTGATTTTCAAATATAAATGAAAATAAATTAACATTTAATTATATTGCAGGATTGCATTAAATAAACTAAAATTTTGATGTGTAAAAATATTATATATATCTATTTATTTTTTTAAATATTGGGATTACATTATTTTCTTATAAATGTTTAGAAATAGAAAATGATATTATTATTTTTATGTAAACTTTAATTGAAATTATTGATTTTATATTAACATTTTTTGGGGTACAAATTCTAATAAGTAAATTCTTTATATTTGTTTTTTTACAAATTTTTTTAATGTATAAGGTTCAATTAATAAATTTCTTGTAAGTCATATATTAACCAAAAAAAATAGTCAGTCCAATTAAAAATAAAAATCTTGATAATTATAAATAATATATGCATTTAAGATGGAAGAAAATGACATAAATCTTTAGATTTTCGGTCTTTTAAACTAATTAATGCTAGTAATTTTAAAATTATCCATCAAAATCATAGTTCATTAGTACAACCATTTTTATGACACTATATAATAATTAATTCTATTATAATACTATTTTATTGTTAATATTTTATTCTTAAAATTTGACTGAGTGATTTATAACAGTGTAATTAAAATAAATCATTTGACGTTCACCCTTATTCGAGTATAAATGTATGTAAAGTGAAGTGATATTTAAAGCATATGAAAAAAAAAAAAAAAAAATAGTAAATGGTAGTCCCCATTTCCCTTCAATTTTCAGGATTGACTTTTCTTATTTTAATTTTACATGAGTAATAACAAGAATCCCTTCTACATGCAAATCTTTAACCTAACAAACATATCTAGATGGACAGAGAAATCTTAGTACTAAACAGCCAAAATTTGTAGCAACTGAATTGAATCTACCCTGCTTCAAAGAAAACAAAAACCTCTAATGCCTCCTATTCAAATGGGGGATTCTTATACAAGCATCCAATTCCAAAACCAATTGCACAATGCTAAATTTTCATGATTTATAAATTCAAGAGTTATAACACTGTCTAAATTATTTGACTGTTACATGCTAAGTCACAACAGGACAAACCTAGAAGAATAAAGAACAATAATTAGTTGAACAAAATCATGTATGGTTTGTCAATTTTGAATTATTAAAACATGCGAAGAAAAAGGAGAACATACATGTAACAACCAAATGTTCTCTTCAGAACATCAAAGTTAAAGCATATATGATGTAGAGTTCAGGTAATATTACACATCAGAGCTTTTCAGTTAATCTGACCATAAAAGAATTAACCGCACCTCTATCTAATATGATCCATGAAGATTCAAAAAGCTCATGGAAGAACTCAGCTCCAATTTCTGTAGCTGCATTTCTGAAGGCAACCCCAAATGCATTTCCTTGAAGAGCCCCAAGTCGAGGCTTCCCACAAACCCCAACAATCAACACTTTACTTGGTTCTTGCATTAAGCAAGCGCCTAGCAGAGGTTTAATTCTAGCCCCCTTCTCTTTCAAAGCATCCATTAAAAAATAGCAGAATTTAGTCAAGGCCTGGGGGTACCCCAACAACTTTGTATCCACTGAATCTTCAAGCTTCACCCACCTGAATTTCCGTCCACTTCTAATAGCACCATTCTTTGTAATGGCAGTGCTTCCTTGCCTTAGAATTGCCCTTTGTACCTTAATTGCCTGCTGCATTCCAGATCTCAACTTATCAAGATTGCTTAATGATAATGCATCATATGCAACGCCAAATTGCTTTGAAGCACAAGTCTCATCAGAATTTACAAATGACTCAAGAAGTGCAGTTACACCATATACTACGTCTGCAGCAGATACCCTTGAGCTGTAACCATGTAGCCTCAGGAAACTTCGGTAATAGAAATCAGTGAGCCCATATTCAGGTAGAAACCTTTCAAATTCATCCTTCATCTTCCGTTTTACTTCAAGATTCATGTATTGAAACTTTTGCTTGCAATCCACTAGTGCAAATCCCATTCTAGCAAGAAGAAGCTTAAGCTTTTTCGTACCATTGTCACTCCAAGTCTTCAATTTAGTTGCAATATATGAAGAGCACAACATTGAATCAAACAAATTCCACTCCTGTAACAGCATGAGTCTTGGTTCATCTTCATATGCAATTCGTGCAGATTCAGGTGCTCGGATCTTTGTGCCATCTTTGAGTGTCACTGAAGTAACAGCATCCAAATTCCCAGAGCTATTAATATGCTGCTCAAGGTCCATAACTCCAGCTTGATACCTCTCATCAGTCAACCTCTCATGAACAAACTGATCGGTCAACGAAACACAAGCCAACCAAAGCAACTCATTTGTATTTTTCCTCAAAAAATGTGACAAATCATACATCAAGCACCCAGACGGCTTACCATGAAAAGTACCCATTCTATAATACTCCCTCTTTAGTTTCTTGAAAACCTTTTCTGGGTCCTTGTGACTTTCTAAATCATCAACTCGTCTTCGCTTCCTTGACCCGCCCTCGTTTTCCTCTTCCTCACTTTCACTTTCATTTTCTTCATCACTGTCCAAATCCTCATCATCCAACTCCAAATCACATGCATTAGCCAAAGCCGATACATTAAAATCATAAGCCAAATCTGCCTGCTGCTCATCCTCAGGCGTGTACAAAACTATCACATTATCATTCCCGTCACTCAAATTATGCAAATGAATGGGCCGGTGACTATCGACTACAAAAACACGTGCCTTGGGGCCCAAATTAAGAACCCTTTTCAAGTCCCGATGCGAACCCCAATTAATCAAGAGAATAGAAATTGGGATTTTAGAAGAAGAACACAAATTGGGACCAGCATATTTATGAATTTCTTGAAAAGAAGAAACAGGATAACATGCATAACGCACCGCATCAGACTCAAGGACATGGAGAATAACTTTTAGGGCACATAGTGAGTCCACATCTGACGTTGATGGGAAAATAAGAAGAGGAGATTCAGATGAAGCCATAGCCGATTCTCGAACTTGCTTGTAGAAAGACTCTAGGCTTTGTTCTCTAACCATGATTGTTGAATTGAAAGGGGGAAATTTTAATGCAAAATCTAAAAACCCTAATAATCAGCTCGACTCCCTGGAGTTTATCCCCAACAATCCCTCCCTACACAATAGCTCAAATTGAAGACATTTCCACCGAAATCAACACGAAAGAAAGACAATTCAAGAATCACTGTCGACAGTATCTAATTTACAATTTGATTGTACTTCATACAACTAAAAACGCAGAAGGGATTTGACAGCAAAATTAGACTGAGAACTTGGAATTGGAGTACCTGGGTTTTGTTGAATCCAAGCTGGTAACGAGGGTTTTTCTTTGTTCTGGATTAACCTTCATAATCAGATCTCAGAGTGAGAGAGACGAGGGAGATTTGCTTTTGTTTTGCTATGATTTTTGAATTTAGGAAGATTTGTTCGAAATTTTTGAATTTTAAGACCAACCGCCAAGTTTTGGCGCTGTGGAGCATCAGCTAATGGGTATAAAATTAATCGTATGCGGATCGGTTCAGTATAAGAGACGTGTATCTTTTGATCGAAATTTAATTACTGAACGGTCAGGATAATTATTTTTAAAAGAGAGGAAGATGATTCTCTGCGGATAAGTTCATCGAAAGGCCACCGCGGAAGAAATCTTTGACTTGACTATACCAGTCAGCACTGGAAGATAAGTTTTTGTAATTAGCAATGGCATCTCAGGTTTCGAAATTACCATTTACACCCTAGGGATAAATCATACTGGCAATGATTGGGTTTGACGCCGGCAGCGGTAATTGGGTGTTATCTTCCCTTGTAAAGTTTGCGAAAAATATAAATATATTTTATTATAAAATATAAAATTATTTTAATTAAATAAATAATAGATAAAAATATTAAAATTTATTATTTGAACACTTAATTTATACAGTGCAAGCATGGAATTGAGTCGGTGGGTTTCAATATTTCAATTTGGACTGCGTTAATTTTCAATCCCTAATATAGATTATTTTTTAATTTGAGTACTACACCCGAATTCAATATGGCACCAAACACACCTTATATAAATATTATTTTTAAAATTTGAAATTAAATAATAATTAAAATAATAAAATGCTTAAAACATAATAAATATTTTATTATAAAATATTTATTAATAAATAAATATTTTATTAATTTAATTAAATTAACTTTAATTAAATATTTAAATAATTAAAAAAAAGCACTTTATAACAAACAAATATTTAAATTCAATCTGAATTTTTATGTAATAAATATACTTGGGACAAAAAGATGCAAAAGTGAGAAGGATAGTTCTGAATTAGATTAAACGAATCTTATGTAATATTAGTAATAATAATAATAATAACGGTAACCAAATTACATAGAAATTGAATGGTACAATGAAATAAAATGCAATATAATGATAGTGAATAATTTAAGAGAGGAAAATGTGAAAGAAAACAGACGTTTTGCCGTCAAAATAAAAGGTCCATTCTATGTTTGTTAGCACAACAAACACAAACACAAACACAAACACAAACCAAAAAACAAGAAGAAGAAGCAGAGTAGATAGAGATACAGCAATGCACTTGAAAGCAAATTACTCTCCTGGAGATAGCCTTAAGAGTATTTACAAACATCACCGATCACATCATCATCATCATCGATAAATTTGGAGACTTCACACTCATTTTCTGCCCCAAGGAAAGCAGCAACTCTGGAAAATCCAACGACAGATTAAGCAAATAGTTATTGCTACAACTGCACAGATTATGTGTATTGTCGTTGTGGGAAACACAAGTAGATAATAATGTACCTTGACACTCTCATTGTTTATTGGCTTACTAACGGGGCGGTATGGAGATGGACTTGCCATGCCCGGTACTCTACCTCCAGTGCTCCTCTCTTCCCGCACTTTGTTAAAAATGTGAGTATACCCATCAGCCGATGAAGGGTTACTCTC
This sequence comes from Trichilia hirta, assembly GCA_035221805.1. NCBI lineage: Eukaryota > Viridiplantae > Streptophyta > Magnoliopsida > Sapindales > Meliaceae > Trichilia > Trichilia hirta. Next base: position 3,073,204 of record JAWDEX010000002.1, on the reverse strand, counting down.
ATCCCAGTCGCCAAATTTGGGAACTGGAGCTCCTCTTTCAGGCTATCACAACACAAACCACTTAGTCAGGAACAATGACAAACAAGTTCTCAAGTCTCAGAGAAGGTTAAGTTTTTGCATTAAATTACAAAATCTTTGCCTTGTAGTTTACTGAGATGACAACTTGAAGTCATCAAGAAAGAATTTCATCTAGATTGATGATCAAAAAATGAGACTAAACAGGCAACCATGAGAGAAGGATCAGATTGTCAAAGAAATGAATATACTAGTCAATTAATGCATATTTTTAAAGTATAAAATGATAAAGTAGGAGGAGAAACTTTACACTTTCATCAACTCTTGGAGTTGGCATCATTCGAGATCTTCCAGGTGTACCATGGCTATTTTTATACAGACCCTTTCCTTCCCATGCAGGAGATGATAAATACCCACCACCTCTTCCACTGTTCTTCACCTGGTTATGCAGAGGGGACTGCTCAAAGCTGTTTTCCAATCCTGCACCGTGTCTTACAGGCCTCTTGTAAGTTTCTCCATAATTGCCAACACGACCTCCTTGTCGATGAGTTGACTCAGTGGCAGGCTTGCCGCTCATGTCACCATGACGTGCTGGAAAGTCCCTGAATTTTTTGGGTTCGCTATCTTCCCCATTCCTTCGGTTCTCATATGTTGTTCCCACTGCTCCTTGTCCCAGTGGTTTCTCCCATTCAGTGTTAGTTTTGGTAGGAGCTGGGGCTTCTAAATGTGAAAGTATGTCTGGATTCTCTTGAGGATCATTTGGATTAATCATCTTCCCTCCAGTTCGACCCTTGCGGGCCTTATCAAAATAAACTGTATAAGGAACATTGTCTTCATTTTCCCAATTTCCAAACTCTGGAAAATGTGAATGTCGCTGCCACAATACAAGAGCATGCTAAAATTTAGCCTAATGTTGTAAATAATAACAACCACTTTCACCTCTGAATATATTCCAGTTCATAGATGAACTTACATACAAGAAGCCGCAAAATATAATTTTTTTAATCCTCTCTGATTAACAGGGTCAAGAGCCACAAATAATAACAGATAATAAATTCAAATATGGCTTAGAACAGTTAAGATAAAAGTATAAGGGCCAGATTGCCAAGGGAGCTTTATGCTTTATTGACACCAAGAGCCCAAAAGCATGGTGAGCGAGAAACTGTGGTAGTATGTCTCGTACTCGCATTGACCATTTGCTAATGGTTTATGGAGGGATTAAAATTTCTCTCAAGAAATGATCACGCTACAAAAACTATAGAAACTTACTATAAACCAATCAAAATATGAAAATACATTTGCTGAAGGTTAAATGTCACATGATTATACAACAAATAATCACATAAGAACTATGAAAACCATACTACAAATCAAACAAAATACAGTAATTTTAGGTATACTTTATAGCTAAAATATCTCCTGATTATAGAAGAAAAGGGGAACGGTTCATTTGTGATGGTGATATATTTTTTATTTTTGGTGTGTGTGTGTGTGTATTAGTAATGTTAAAGATCTCAAGCTGTATCCCAATTTTTGGATCTCAAGCAATGTGGCAGCTAAGTTGGAGTGTCACATCATGAGATCATTGAAGATTTATAGACTTTGTATTATGTAGAACTCTTCACCTCTCATAATTTTTTAATAATTACAGTAGTGTAGCATTGCCAACTTAGCTGCCACATCACTTGAGATCCAAAAGTTAATATATAACTTGGGATCTCTAGTAATACTCATGTATAATGCAATTGAAAAGTGGATTCGATCTACACAAATTATAACCAAGGTGAGAAGATTATACAAAATTCTGCAAAGTGGTGTTAATAAGTGATAAGGTATATTGTAAATATGTAAGAAAATTATACAGAACTGCAAAGTGGTGTTAATAAGTGACAAGGTATATTGCAAATATGAAACAATATAAGTATATCTTCAGATCCCCAGACAAGCAGTTTAAATATGGGCATACAGTAAAGTTCCTTCCGCACTTTAATTATTAAAAACGGAATGTAAGAAGAAGCTCTCCTTACCGCCAAAGGGGAATTTGCAAAGAAGCAGTAGTTATCGCATTCAATTATATGAAAATTCACTATAAATCTTGGACTAAAGGAAACTGACTTATAGAACCTTACAGAGAGTGAGAAATTTTACTTTTATTTGAATTCCAAAATATCAATATGGCTTGGGGCATACGGCCAGACAAAGAAAAGGGATGTAAAACTATCATTTGGACACTAAGAGAGTGTTTTAAGTGGTGAATTTCGGTAAATTGCTTGGAATGAAAAGCAGAGAATTACGCATTTTTCATGTCATATCTGCACAGTTTGATCCTGGTATGACATTTAACTCCACTGAAAAAACTTTGAATACAAAAGAAAATTTTAGAAAGACCGATTAAGAAAACCTCGAATAACTCATGATTATAGTACCTCAGTTCAAATAAATATTTACTGGATAAACTGAACAGAAAACAATATTTGGTCTTTATATATATGTCAATATTTCCAGACCAAAAGCATTTACAGAAGTGATGATATCATAAAAATTGCTAAATAGAAACACGCATATATATTGACCAAATACTGAAGGTTGTGTTCTTCCATTTTACCTGCTCCTAGCCCAAAAAGCAAAATAGAGATCCTACCAACATATAAATGCCTTGCCTCCCTTCCAGGAAGGAAAGCCAAAGGGCTTATTTACATTATTTCCAGCTACATTGTGCAACACAAGAATGAATTTAATGATTGGGAGTTTCCCTAGTAAGCAAACTAGTATCCACAATGGAGTGGAGGAACATATCATCCATGTGGATCTGTCACTCTAAAATTGAGCAAACTTTCATATACTACC
>JAWDEX010000002.1:3056774-3070242 GCA_035221805.1 Trichilia hirta | reverse complement strand
AAAAAAGCAAGTTTATTTGTTATTTAATTGTATTAAACAAAAATTAGTTTACTTTAAATTAATTTAATCTAAATTTACATTTTGTTGTATATTGTAAATATACGTTAGTTCTGATTAAATTAAAGATCCTAATTATATACAAAGCAAGTTTTACTAATTGATTATATGGACCTATTTTCATGTTGAATTGAAGATCATGATCTTCAATTGAAGATTATTTGATCAGCACTTAATTTACATTGGTATGTGGTGTTATGTTTATCTATGGGCTAGCTTCTTGTTTTATATCTTATATTCAATTAATCATTAGGAAAATAAAACTTATAAGCATATCATTTATGAATAACAAAGGAAGGTTAGATTAACTTCAATGTAATAGGTACGTCTAAGCCTTGATGTTGGAAATGAAAAATGGTAAAACAACAAGACATTTAATTCATTTGTTGGGTGTTTGAAATTGAAAGCAGTATGACAACAGGACTTCTAATTCATTTGGGCAATTCTGTTGATTTCATGTAATTGGCATTGATAATTGAGCATCAAGGAATCCCATCTCATTGAAAAATTGTTTATACAAACTATAAATAAACTCTATGTAGTTTGTTAATATGCATTCATTTCATAGTGTGTTCATAGTTTGTATAGAAATTTATATAAAATCACCAATAATTAAATCCAGCCGCAAGGAAACTAAAATGAAACTGTGGGTAGTTTGGAGCACTAAACACAGTACTCAATTTTCCAGACACTACACGAATGATTATGTATTGGTTACCAAATCAGGCCTCTTTCCTGAGACTTTATTTTAACTGAGAAAACAATAATAAGTATTGCAGAATTGAAGTGTGAGTTTGCGACTATCTACCCCATCTTATGATCACTAATTACTGATATCAGTATAATAAACAAAATAGGGAAAAAGAAAATGACTAACAAGTGACTATATAAAATGGCATGTGCATAAAACATAAACTAAAAATGAAAATTCAATTAAAGCATATGCCTATAGCCGTAACCTTAATTCAGTTTAGCTTTCATTATTATCATTGTTATTAGTATAATTGTTGTAGGTGGCTTTTTAATTATTATTACCATGGTTTAAGTTTCTGTCTTTGCTGCTTTTGTTTTAAATATGTCTTGATTTTTTTTTTTATTTGAGAATGTTTGTGCATTCTTATAAATGAGTCATTGTGATTGTGTTGTGTTTTAAAAAAGTGGTATATGGGCTAAAATATCAAGCTATTACCATACTTTCTCATTAGTGCAAATAGGTCAAACTTTGGTTTAACAATGTCATATACCCTTATTTAATTAGTTTATAATTTATAAATATATAATTTATAGTTCTATAGTAATTGATTGATTATAGTGTTATAAATCAGTGGTTTTATTTATTTTTAGAATAATATAAAACATAATTATTTTATTTCTAGAACTTTTATTTTATTTTAGATTGACATAATTTTTATAACATACAAAACTTGAGTTATTGTTTTACAAATAAAAGAATATTTTTTTTGATTGTAAAACAATGTCTTCTAAACACGAATTTTTAAAACTAATTCTTTCTTTGCATCTAGTATATCTACTTTTAAAAGGTCTAGATCATCGAATGTTTAGAATTTTTTTACATTAGAATCTAGGGTAATATATGAGGACAAAATAAAACAAAAATTATTTATAATTTTTGTAAAAAACTTTTTAAGTTATTCAAATTTAAATGAAAATTAGTATTTAAAATGGCATTCTGAAAAATGTAGTAAAAAAATGCTCCACAGATGATAATACTCAAACTTTATTTGCATTAAATACTAGTAGAAATAATTTAGTTATTTTAGGTATTTATATCAAAATATAAGAGAATAGATGATTAAATAGAATGCTTTAAGTGAATAGGCTTTTACTCAAGCTGAAGATAAAAGGTTTGAAAAGTTCATAAAAACATGAGTTCAATTTTCTTTTAAAATAGTTCTTAAAAATACATATAAGAGTAATTGTATTAAATTGTTTGAACAAGATAACAAAATTTTTCAATCAAATTTCTATTACTTTAAAGGTGATATTTCTGTTACTTTCGATTATTGGATTACATGTAATTGTTTATGTTATAATGATGAAAATTGGATATTACATTAAAAAAATTATTACTTTTCATAAATTAGAATATTTGCATAATATTTTTGCTATTTTCAATTCAATGATAAATGTTTTTAAAGAATATGAAATAATTAATAAAAAATTTTAGCATTGCTTTTAATAATGCTTCTTCCAATAATTCTATCATTGATAGATTTATTAATAATATAACACTTACATTTGATTTTAGTACACAATTTTTTCATTTGAGATATATTTATCATATTATTAACTTAATTTTACAAGATGGATTAAGTTTAATGTAGGCTCATATAGAAAAGATTATAAAGCTGCAATACAATATATCGCATCACATAGTTTTAGAAGACAAGAGTTTAATGCTATTTTAGTACACTACGGATTATAACTTAGAAGATTCATACTTGATGTACAAATTAGTTGAAATTCTACTGTGTTAAAATCTTATGTAAATTATAATGATATCATTACTAATTATTATAATAAAAAAGTTGGTGATATTTGTATCTCCCTTATTGATTGAAATATGACATTTATTTTTATAAATTTATTCAAAATATTTTATAAAGTAATGTTGACGTCGTCCAAAATTTAAACTTAAAAATAGAATTACCATCTATCCAAATAATAGTAAGATAGATTAATTAAAAAATTTAAATTCCAAGTTCGGAGGGTTGATTAAGTGTAGGGAAGGTGTTAGGTACTTTATAACTTTCATAAAAAACGGTTACCAAAATATAATGATCTTTAATTTTAATTTTTTAATTTTATCCTTATTTACAATTTTTACTAAGAAAAGGGAGACTATTACAAATATTTCGCTGTCTTAATTAATTTTTCTTCGTTTTTTTTCTAATTTTACTTTATTCTTGTTCTTATTATTATTTTTACTAAGAGAAGGAAAAATATTAAAAATATTTCGCCATTTTAACTTTTTTATTAATTAAAATTTTTTTTAACCAAGAAAAAGAATAATATTAACAATATTCCACCATCTTGATTAATTTTTTAGTTTTTATTAATAATAAAATGTCATGAATTTTATACAATAATGAATTACACATAAATTAAATAATATGTATATAATTAATATAAATACTAAATATTTATAAGATTTAAATTTGAACATTTTGAATAAAGACAGAATAATATAAAAAATATATAGGGATAAATACCTCATTATAATGCTAAATTTAAATTACATAAAAATAAATAACTTATGAAAATAAACTTCTCTATATAAAGTAAAGGATAAAAAATAAATATAAGGATATGAATATTCCACGAAGTGTAAAATTTAAATGATATAAAAAAATAAATAATTTATTAATAATATAACACTTACATTTGATTTTAGTACACAATTTTTTAATTTGAGATGTATTTATTGTATTGTTAACTTAATTTTACAAGATGGATTAAGTTTAATGTAGGTTTATATAGAAAAATTTATAGAGCTGCAATACAATATATTGCATCACAGGATTTTAGAAAACAAGAGTAATGCTATTTTAGTACATTATGAATTACAACTTAGGAGATTTAAACTTGATGTAAAAATTAGTTAGAATTCTACTTATTTAGTATTAAAATCTTGTATTAATTATAGTGATATCATTACTAATTATTATAATAAAAAAAGTTGGTGATGTTGTATCTCCCTTATTGATTATAATATGACATTTATTTTTGTAAATTTATTCAAAACATTTTATAAAGTGATATTATCATAATTACGTGTTTATTCTTCTACTACTTACTATATTTTGAATATTTTATATGATATTAGTTATACTGTTGCTCTTTGTAGGATACTAATGAGTTTAGAATGGTCTATCTTTGCATGAAAAAGAAATTAAAAAAAATATTAAAAGAATATTCCTAAATTATCTATATATGAGACAATAATGGATCCTAAAATAAATCTTTTAGTTGCTATTATATTAGTTCATAAAACTACAAAAAAGTTAAATGTTATACCTGATATAAATAACTCATATTGAAAGAGTTCTTTAAATGATGTTTATGTTCAATATCAAAATTAATAAGAATAAATATACAATCTTATAATAGTAGTAATAAAACTCGTAACTAATACTCGTTTTTGAAAAATTTTGAGCAGCGTGAGTAAAAAAGCAAATAGATAATTTTAATAGTATCTTTCATAAATTAACAAAATATCTTTTTTTTATTACGGTGATTTGTTAATTTTTCAAGAATAAAGAAATTTTTATATTTTGTAATAGTGGAAAGCTAATGAAAGAAATTTTTATATTTAGTGTTTGTTAAGTCTTGATAAAAATTAGCTTATTTAAAATAATTGAACGGGGAAAGTGCAAACGATAGATAGTTAGTTTAATAAATGCTAACTTAGTTGAGATGTACTGTATCTTTAATAATGCAAATTTACCGATTATTCAATTACTTGTGTTTTATTCATTTTTTGTTATAAAATGTGTGGGTGTGGGTAGGTGGGTTAGGGCTCGGTTGGGCTAGATTGGTGTAGGAAACAAAACCCATCGGGCTGGGCTTGGCCCAGCAACCAATTGAGCCATGCCATGTTGTTGTGTTCAGCTGCAAGGCCATGTTGGCTCGGACCAATCTGACCTATTTGACATTCTAATCTCAAGTTTCAAAATTATATTTCAATCCCTAGGAATAAATTATTTGGCATGTTTTGATTTGCTCTAAGGGTATCACTAGACTATATCATTACTGCAGATCATATTCGTTATTGCAAATGACATTTATTAAAATAACTATTAATATTATTAAAATCTTAAAGAATTTTTCATATGAGTGCTACACTTGTTAGTATTTTTTATTTGATAATTTATCATTAATTATTATATTAAATATAAAAAAATTATTATAAATAATAAATAAAAAAATTTAAACAATTGTTTTAAGGCACACGTTAGTAAATTTTAATTTTAAATAAATACTTTTTAAGACACACATTAGTAAAATTCAATTCTAAATAAATATTCAGAGTAATGATACTTTTATTATTATTATTATTATTATATACCAAAATTTTAAATATTAAATTACTAAAAAGGGTACATTTTTAATCAACATTTTGTATTTAATTGTGCAATGCAAGTAAAGAACATTTTAAAAGTACATTGCATAGTTCGAACAAATGTATTTAATTAACGTTGACAGGATATCAAGACATAAATATATTTTATAATTAATAGAAAAAAATATTAAAATATATTATTTAAACAGTAAATTTAATACGATGTGAATATGACACTGGGGTCTGTAGGTTTCAATAATTCAGTTTGAACTCCATTTATATTATAATTAATGCAGTCCAATCCCTTTGGTTTTTGCAAAGCACATAGGTTATTTTTTAATTTGTTTAGTACACCCTAATTAAACACAACTTAAATAAATAATTTTTTTAAAATTAAAATAAAATAATAATTAAATAATATAATTTATAACAAATATTTAATAATAATATAGTTAAATAAATATTCAAATAATTGATAATTTTTATTAATTTATTAAAATTATGGTTCTTTTATTTTCCTTTGACAGCATAGCAAGTCAGCTTTTGGTAAATATCAACTGTAAGTAATCTTATTTGAAAGCGACGACTGGAACTAGAAAGACGCAACACTTGCCCAACCGGAAAGTCTGCAATAATTGAAACTAAACTACAAAAAACAATACTTCAATAACAAACAAATCTTCTAAATTCAATCTGAATTTTGCTTGAATTCGCTTTGTATCTACCTGTTCAGTTAATTCAATAGTTTTTTTGCCTTTTACTGAAGAGAAAGACGATCAAACAATACCTGAATATGGTCCTTGTACATTGGATCATTCATATAATATACAAAAAGAAATTCCCAGAAAAATATTCGTATATATAAACAGTAAAGCTCTGGGTTTGAGCTTAGGCACCACCCCGAGCCCCTTCTCTTTGTCTGAGAAAGATGTAATAAATATACTTGGGACTAAAAGATGCAAAAGTGAGAAGGATAGTTGTGAATTAGAATAGAATAAACGAATCTTATATAATAATAATGGTAACCAAATTACATAGGAAGTTGAATGGTACAATACAATATAATGATAGTGAACAATCTAAGAGTGGAAAATCTGAAACAAAACAGATGTTTTGCCATCATAAGAAAAGCCCTATTCTATTTTTATTATCGCAAAAAACACACACCAGCAGAGTATATATTGATACAACAATGCACTTGAAAACAAATTACACTCCTTGGAGAGACAGAGAGAGAGCCTTCAGAGTATTTACACACCTCCCCCCACCACATTATCATCATCGTCATCATTATCTCGAATAAATTTAGGGCTTTCACACTCATTTTCTGCCCCAAGGAAAGCAGCAACTCTGCAAAATTCAACAACAGATTAAGCAAATAGAAACTTGCTACAACTGCACAGCTTTTTATGTGTATTGTGGTTGTGGGAAACACGAGAAGATATTAACATACCTTGACACTCTCATTGTTTGTTGGCTTACTAACAGGGCGGTATGGAGAAGGACTGGCCATGCCTGGTACTTTCCCTCCAGAGCTCCTTTCTTCTCGTACTTTGTTAAAAATGTGAGTATATCCATCAGCTGATGATGGATTATTCTCGTCCCAATCACCAAATTTGGGAACTGGGGCTCCTCTTTCAGGCTATCAGAACACAAACCACATAGTCAGGAATAATAACGAACAAGTTCTCAAATGTCAGAGAAGGTTAAGGTTTTGCATTAAATTACTAAAACTTTGCCTTCTAGTTTACTGAGATAACAACATGAAGTCATCAAGAAAGAATTTCATCTACATGCATAATCAAAAAATAAGGCTAAACAGGAAACCATGGAAAAAGGAACAGATTGTCAAAGAAATGAATCTACTATTCAATTGACACAGTTCTATTTTTAAACTATAAAATGACAGTAAAATGATAGGGTAGGAGAAATTTTACACTATCATCAACTCTTGGAGGTGGCCTCATTTGGGATCTTCCAGGCGTACCATGGCTATTTTTGTACAAACTCTTTCCTTCCCATGCATTAGAGGATAAATCCCCCCCACCTCTTCCCTTATTCTTTGCCTGGTTATGCAGAGGGGACCGGTCAAAGCTGTTCTCCGACCCTGCACTGTGTCTTACAGGCCTCTTGTAAGTTTCAGCAGAATTGCCAACACGACCTCCTCGTTGATGAGTCGACTCAGTGGCAGGTTTGCTGCTCATGTCACCATGACGTGCTGGAGAGTCCCTGAATTGTTTGAAGTCACTATCTTCTCCATTCCTTCGGTTCTCATATGTTATTCCTGCTCCTCCTCGTCCCAGTGGTTTCTCTAGTTCAGTGTTGGTTTTGGAAGGAGGAGGTGGAGCTGGAGCTTCAAAATGTGAAAGTATTTCCGGATTCTCTTGAGGATCATTTGGATTAATCATCTTCCCTCCAGTTCGACCCTTTCGGGCCTTGTCAAAATACACTGTATAAGGAACACTGTCTTCATTTTCCCAATTTCCAAACTTCGGAACATGTGAATGTTGCTGCCACAACACAAGAACATGCTAAAATTCAACCTAATGCAGTGAATAATAACAATCCACTTTCAATTATGAATAAATTCAGTTCAAAGATGAACTTACATGAAAGAAGCTGCAAAATACAATGTTTCTAATCCTCTTCGATTAATAGGGTCAAGAGCCACAACTAATAACATCTAACAAATTCAAATATGGCTTAAAACGGTTAAGATAAAAGAATAAGGCCAGATTGCCAAGGGAACCTTATGCTCTATCAACACCAAGAGCCAAAAAGCCAAGTGACTGATAGAATTGTGGCAGTGCCCATGTTGACCATTTGCCAATGGTTTATGAACGGATTAAATTTTCTCTCAAAAAATGATCACATTACAAAACTATAGGAACTTACTATAAACCCAGCAAAACATGATAATACATTTGCTAAAGGTTAAATTCAAATTATTATACAAGAATTAATCACATAAAAACTGTAATAATCATACTACAAAACAAGCAAAATACAATAATATTAGGTATATTCTTTAGATAAAAGTCTCCTGATTATGGAGAAAAGGGGAATGGTTCATTTGCGATGGTGATATTTTGTAGTGGAAAATGGATATATAAATATATAGAACTGCAAAGTGGTAGATGGTTGTTAATAAGTGATTAGGTATATTGTGAGTATGTGAACATGTACATATATCTTCACATCCCAGACAAACAGTTTAAATATGGGCATACAGTAAAGTTCCTTCAGCATTTTCATTATTAAAAACGGAATGTATGAAGGAGTTCTTCTTATCCGTAAAGGAGAATTTGTAAAGATGTAGTAGTTATTGCATTAATTTATATCAAAATTCTCTATGAATCTTGGACTAAAGAAAACCAACTTATACAACCACACAAGAGAGCGAGAAATTTTACTTTTATTTGAAATCCAAAATATCAAAATGGCTCGGAGCATGCAGCCAAGGCAAAGGAAAGGGATGCAAAACTATCATTTGGACACTAAGAGAGTGTTCTAAGAGGTGAATTTTGGTGAATCAGTTGGAATGAGAAGAAGAGAATTATGCATTTTTCATGTCATATCTGAACAGTTAGATCCTGGTCCGACATTTAACACTACTGAAAATTCAAAATTTTGAATGCAAAAGAAAATGTTAAAAAGACTGATTAAGAAACCTTGAATAACTTATGATTATAGTACCTCAGTCAGTTGAAATAAATATTTACTGAGCAAACTGAACAGAAAACAATATTTTGGTTTTTATATATATGAATATTACCAGACCAAGAGCATTTATGTAATGGTATCATAAAAATTGCTAAATAGAAACACTCATACATATTGACCAAATACTGAAGGTTGCGTTCTGCTGTTTTACCTACTCCCATCCAAAAAAGTAAAATAGAGGTCCTACCAATACATGAACCCTTCTGGGAAAGAAAGCCAAAGGACCTATTTACATTATTTACAGCAACATTATGCAACACAAGAATGAATTTAATGATTAGGAGTTTCCCCTAGTAAGCAAAGTACTATCCACAATGGAGTGGAGGAACATACCATCCGTTTGCATCTATCACTCTAAAACTGAGCAAAATTTCAAATACTACCCCAAAAGCAAAGGAAAAGAGAGAGATCGAAGTGTTTTTCACATTACATTCTTTGGCTTTTAAAGAGAATAAGTTAAGCTTACAAATCACAACTGCTTTGAAAGGCTAAAATTGCATCGGAAAATTGAACAAGGAAAAGGAATGCACCAGTTCAGTTAAATGAGGTAAGGAATTGCATGATATTGCCTATGGACAAATGAATTATATCAGATAAATGGAGCAGGCACTGACATACATAGCTCCAGCACTTGTTTTCATCCCACTTCTAGGTAAACAGAATTTGAATTCTCCCAAGTAATCAAACGCTACTGCAGTTAAGCCAAATAGTATTACTTCTAAGAAAACTTTGGATGTCAAATCAGCACCTAAATTGACGTTCAATTGATAAATGAAATTAATTATAAAGAAATCAATCAATAATGCATACGAGAGTTGACTTTAAAGACTAGACTACTGCATTTTTGGCAATTGATGGTCTCTATGGTTAAGGATGCAAGAGTTAAAAAGGTATCCAATAAAATAGCATAATAGAATGGCTTGACTTCATTACGATAGCCCAGTGAAAAATTATAACAAATTACACTTATCTACCACAAAATCTATGATGAACATCAAAATGAAATAGTCACAGCATAACTCATATAAAAGATCTAAAAACTTGTAAAATACGTTGTTTAAAATGCAGCCCAGTACCAACTTATCTTTCGCCAATTATTATAAAATAGTAATGTTAAACATCCCGTATTTATATCCCTACGGTGATGCAATAGTTTAATAAATAATTTTGAAACTTGTGAAGACATATTGATAAATGTCACATTATTAGGGATGCCTAATTTCAGATACAAATTTGGGATGTGTATCATTACTCATTATAAAATCACCACAATTGCATTGTTCTTGCCCTGTTCTAGAACCCCAACATAGGATTAGACTGAAAGCTAGTTGTGGCCTTAGGGTAACTTGAGAGTGACAACAAGTATGAGTTAACAATGGTGAATCAACCATGGTATATCTCTTTATGATCTTCTGAACCTAAAATAGCTGCCATGCTATCCATCTAGGAGTCTGATTAAAAATGTTAATTTCCTTAATTTATTTGCATATTTACCTTATTCCTTTTCAATGTTTGTTGTTTTGTTCTCCTATATATGCAAACAAGTCAAGCAGCTAAAACGAAATTCAAATATCGAAACCACCACACATTTGAAACCCCTTTATTGAAACTTATTTTCCTTTGAACTGAATATAAAATTTAAAAATAGAAAAAAGAGACGTGAGATCTACTAAGCAACTACTTGTAAATAACCCAGTTCATCCATGTTATCTAAATTCTTGTAACCCAAAGCAAAAAGAAACCCAGCTTATCAAATGATAAATTCCATCACCGACAGTAAAAAGCACACAAATTGGCATTCATAAACCAAAATAGAATCCAAATACCAAGGATCCTGCAGAATACAGTCATCCCAACTAACAATTATAGAAACCATCATCTTAAAAGCAGAAAATCACATATATATTCTCTGAAAATAAGTGACGAAAAGTTTAAGTGAGAAAAGGATAGCGCAATTGTAGTTTCAGATCATAACAAAACAAATCCAGGGCCCCTTTAAACTGAACCTGCTGCAACTTCTATGGCTTACTTCAGAAAATAACAAAACCCCAGAAGAAATTTAAAATTATCATTATCTAACCATGAGCAATTTGCAGAAAAGCAGCATAAAACAATTGAAGAATGTAGAAAAAAGAAGGGACTTACTGCCATGTCTTTCTCCACCAAATAAACCCCGTTTATGGAAAAGAACAATTTTTTTGGATCAAATTCTAAGATTGGTGATGCTAATATAAGAAAAAAAATTCTTCAAACTAAACATTCAATAAGAAAGAAAGAGAGAGATAACGTTTATAAGGAGAAAGAAAATGGAAGAGAAAGTCATCCACCATTGACTGGTAAACATTGACATTACTATTCTGTTTTCTCTCTGCATCGAATGTCCCTCTCATTGAATAGCCGACTATATAAGAATAATATATAACTTTTTTTTCTATTTTCTTTCGGGAAATAAGAAATAAAACCTTCCACCAATGAAATGCAATGGAGTTTTAAGGGGAAGATGTGAAAATGGCTGTTGCCTTGGCAGAGATAGACAGATAAATCCAGCTAGCTAGCTTTGTTTTGGTCATAAATGGTGGTCGGCAATGCAAATGCAAATGGGGTCAGAGAGAGAAGGGAGTTAACGGCGTTACAGTTAATGGCGGATGAATCATTTTCATCTCAACTTTCCGAAGCTGCGTTTGAATCAGCTTCTGTTGAAACATGTCTGCTTGCCGGACCTGAACTGATGTCCCCGTAATCATATTACAGGCATCCAATTTCAAGATTATAAAATTGATAAGAATAATAAGAATAAGAATAAGAATAAATATTTATCACATATTTCATTATCTAATAAATATTATATTTTTTAAAATAAATTTTTTAAACGCTTAGCATTTATGAGGGGTTATTCTTCCATTTGATTCAGTGTCATGCAAAATCGACAACTGAACTAACAGATCAATATCTAACAAATAAAGGATATAAATTAAACTGATACTGTTTTCTAAATATTAAATATATTTTTTTAAAAACTTTTATATAAATATTAAATTTAATTTTTAATAAAAAATACTCAAAATTAAATTTTAATTAATATTTTTATTTTTTGGTTCGGTGCAACTTATCAAATAAAAAATCAAACTGATTATAATCGAATTTTATTTTATAAAATTAAAAATCAAAATAATATTGTAGAAAATTGAATCAAAATATTAGTACAATTCAGTCTGATCGGCTTTGAGTTTATATTCACTCAATTATCATAACTCATAAAAAAATAATCCTGGACTTCCACCAGCTTATTAATTACATGTTATTTAATTAAAAAATAAAAATAATATAATTTTAAAAATATTTAATTTTTCACTTAAAAAATTTTTCTTAGAAATAATAAATATATAGAATAGAATTTTAATGCTTATTTTATTTTACCTAAATAAAACACAAGTATGGATTATGGTAGGCTCGTTTGATAGAGTGCATTACAACTTGCATCTCTTTGGTGATATACATTACTTTATTTTATTTTATTTATGACTTTAAAATTAAATACTCTGTGTTATAAATTTTTTTTGAAGTAGAGTGTAATAGAACCGAGTTGAATTAATATAATAAACTCCTCAAACTCAACTTAAACTCAATTCAGTATATACTTTTTATACTCAAGTTGACTTGTTAAGATACTCGATATATTCAAACTCGATTTAATTAAACTTAAATACTTATTTTTTTTAATTTATTATTATAAAATTTAAAATTTATTCAACTTTACTTGACTCGATTATATCCCTAATAGATATTCAATTAGGTTTGAAAGTTTAACAATTTAAATATTATTATACTTGAACTCAACTCAAAGAATTACTGAAACAATGTGAGCTTGAGCTTGATTCGACTATTATCAGGTCGAATTCAAATATTTACCTAATTAAGTTCAAGTAACTCACAAATAACTTGACTAACTTATACCTTTACTCTGGAGTAGTGCAATAGAAACAATGTGGTCAACAAATTAGTTCTTGAAAGTTGGTACTTTTGCTTTAGAAAAATTATTTATAGTCTATATAAATACACCCCCATTATTTAATAAATTATATACTTTATTTTATTGATTTTTAAAATATTTATATATATTTCTATTCATCAAGAAAAAAAAGTTATACATAACCTTAAAGTTAAAAGAGATATATACCTTAAAAGCTAATCACAATGTGACATGTGATTATAATTTTACAAATCTCTTAGAAATTTCATGATTAATAAAATAAGTATTTTTGTTATATTATCTTTTATCATATCTATATATATGTTTGATTTATATATCATGATAAAGCCTATAAAATATATGCAATACGCATTAGTATAATAAATTTATGTTATAAAACTATATATTAGTAGTATCATTTCTAAATATTCTTAGTCAGAAAACTATAAATTGGAACATTAATAGTGTCAAATAGATTAGTAAATACTATTCTTACTTTATGTATGATAGAGAATAATTGATTTCATAGATTACTTGTACGATGACACTAAAGAAAGTGGATAAATGTTTATTGGTTGATTATAATTTTTTTGAATAGACTCGTACGAAATATCCAAATACTAATTATATTTAAT
>JAWDEX010000002.1:3045093-3056674 GCA_035221805.1 Trichilia hirta | reverse complement strand
ATTCAGTGTTAGTATTACATTTTAAGAGAGGTTATTTGTGCTGAAGAGATCGTCATCCAAAAGATGCATTCAAGTAAGAATATAAATGACCCTCTCACTAAAACGATGATACTAAAGCAATTAAACCATTATTTTAAAAAGATAAATATTAGATACAATAGCAAATAGTTTTAGTACAAGTAGGAGTTTGCTAATGTTGTATGTCTTAAAATTATTCGTGTCATTAATTTTAAGAATTTATATTGAATCACTATATAATATGTATTGTACATATTCATTAATAAAAAAAATATTTCTTGTTTATATGTATAAGTTGTTTTCTCTTTCTAATCATATTGATGATTGAGCATGAATATAAATTGTCTAGATAATTTAATTATTTAAATAATTTTTAATACATACAATATCGACTAGACATCGATATTATATAATAAGTATACTGAATGTCTTCAGTAAATATCATGAAATGATATTAGTACAGGTGACATAAAAGTCATATCATCAAGACATTAGTATATATTAATAATTATAAAACTATTTTTTAAATATCATCGAAGAAATAATAAAACATATAGTATGTATGTAGTTAGTAATTCATTGTTTGATTGTACAACTGTTTTAAGTGATCTTTAGACTTGAGACATTATAGTTGTTATTCGGTATATATGCACATGATTCATATAGTGTATAACTACAAGATTAATCATATCTCATATACAAAATTAAGTTTGGTCATAAATTATTTATATCAAGATACAAATGCTGATTAATATGGGATCTATTGACTCAACACATAGGATTTTAAAGTTTTGTTAACTTGGTTCAGATTTGAATTCTCTGTCAGATATTAGTAAATGGCTAAAATTCAAAATCTCATAGTCAGGGACTAATCAAAGTTATACAAAGAGTTTGTGATGACAAGTTTAACATATAATAACTGATGGCCTATATAGAAACTAACTTTAGGATTTTGACACCTATAAACTCTAATTTAGTTGGGATTAGACAAATAGAAAGATTTTATTTACACAGAATGTACAATTGGTTATAAAAGATTTGATAAAAATTTTCGTTATTATGATTTACAAACTATAGCATATTGCTAAATATTAATTATAGTTATAAAGTGTTTGAATAGTTTGAAAAGAGTTCGATAAAATTATTTTCGGCTAACAGCTAGTACTACAGTGAACCTGAGAGGTTACAACCAATATCTTATATTTGATTTTGCTTTGAGAGAAAATAAATATTACTCATAACAGAGATAGTACTCTTAGAGACAATATCAGATCAAAAATTGCAAATAATTTACTCATTAAATAGTTTAATAAATTCGAGAATTTTCTTTAATGACCCAAATATAACTTGAAGTAAGTTGTAATATTCTATTATTATTAAAAATAAAAATAGAATTAAAATAAACTTGATCAATACAAGTTTGATTAGATTTAGGATAAGTTTGGTAGTAAAGTGTTTAACGAAGGTAACTTTATCATTTTGTAAATTACTATTATAAAGCTTGTATGACAAGTTTCTGAACTCATTTGTCTTTAACTTAGATATTAAGAGTATTTAAGTAATTGACATAAAGTATATAAATAGGAGTCATTTTTCATTTATGAAAGAATTAACCATATTTTTGAAGTTTAAAAAAGATAAATTCATGCTATCATTTTCTCCCTCTCTACTTTGGCCAATGAAAAAAGGAGGCTTAAGGGGTTTTGATTTTTAGAGACCTTGCATGTGATTAATTTTGTGAGTTGATACCCTAAATGCATGGTTAAGCATACTTAACCTTAATGGCATGCTAATTAGTTTAATCAACCTTCAATAGATTTATTGTTGTCTTAATTACTTTTAATCATAAATTGTTACTTAACTAAAAGAAATGACAATATTATTGATATTCCATTATTTTAATTATTCAAAATTAATCTTTATAAGCACAAACAAAAAATAAGGAAAAAATTTTCATTTTTGAACTAAATTGAAAAAAATTCAAAATCTTATTAAAATAAAAAATTTATTTTATACTAATTTGCAAATTAAATAAACTGCTGGGACCAAAATTATGAAACTCAAAATTCATTGTGGATTACATTCGAAAATTCTCGGACTTTTGTCCAAAATCATAAATATCAAAAACTATGTCTTGGGGTTTCGCGAATTTCGATTCCAAGCCGTCGCCACTTCCCGCGAAAAACATAATCGCTGCTTTTCCTTTTGCCCTGACCACAAAACTACATTCAGCCGCATCCATTCCACTGTATCCTTCACCATTTGGCGTATCTTCATTCGTCGATTTTTGAGCACTTGAGATTCACGTGGGATCGTGAAGTTGCTCTAGATTATCTTCGATCACGGCCGTATCTCTCATGTTCGATGCGCATGGCGCATCTTCCATTGGTGGTGGTACTCCTACTTGCGCGCTGGTTGATCACCAATTCCTGGCCTGAGGCGAAATCGATAATGGTTCGCGGTAATGAATTCATGGTGGCCGGTTAGAAATTCTTTATGTTTTCACGGGGTTTGAAGGTACGTTTGTTATCCTCAAATTTTTTGTACACACAAGATTTTTAATTTGCTCAAAATACATCAAATCATATAAAAAGACGAGACTCATTTCCATAATTAATTACGAGATTCATTTCCATAATTAATAGCAAAAGAAACAAATAAAACAAAAGACAGAACATCACGCCGTCATCAATTGGTTAACAAAGTTTCTTTATAGAATCACACGGCAAACTTCGTCAAAACGATAATGTTTATAAGGTACTACCTGAATGAAAGCAATCTAACAAATTTTGACGAGAGGAATTGCAACGACTCTCCGCTACCAAAGGTTTAGATTCCTTCTTAAGTTTGCAAGATTCGGCTTCCAAATTGTCGAAAGGAAACAACCGCTTTCTGTCTGACCAATACGTGGGGAGGTAGAAAACAATTGCCATGACATTTTAATTGCGTCCTAGTTTCTTGCACACTTGTCACTTTAATCCCTACAACCAAAAATCAAACTTTAAAACCTTTGCACTTAAGTCCCCATGACTAATTAAATATATCTCTATGTAATCAATCTCTTTGAATGTTTATATTAATTTTCAAAATATTTTATTAGTTTTTAATTTTAAACCTTTTAAATTTGAAAATTAATAAATTTGGAAACCTTACATTGTAGTATAGTCTACCACAAATTTAAAAAGTCTTGTAATTTAGTCTAATTTTTAGCTGATTAGAAACCCTTGAATTTTTTTCTTTAATTTTATTGATTTATATATTTTTGTTATTGTCAAAATATAAAATTGTGTGACACTAAAATCAACCATAATTATTATAAAATAGTTAAAAAAATATCTTTAAATTAGAATAAAATAATTATGATACATTTAACATTTAAATTATGATTAAATATATATTGTTATAATTATAACAAAATAATAAAAATATAAATTAACAAAATTTAGAAATTTACATGAATATTTTTAAATTAAAAAAATTAAGGTTTATATATGAATAAATTTTTTATTCTTAATTATAATTTTTAACTCTATGATTATTTTAAACTTATGAAAATTTGTAAAACTATCGTAAAAATTAAAAATTATAATAAAAATTGAAAAGGATAACTAGTATTTCTGCCGCTAACATAAAGACAAACTAAACCAGCACCGCCTTGCTGTCGAGCGTTAAACTCGGGAGTTGTGCAATTGATCAGCAATGCAAACATGGATATATATGTAATATATGTCGTCCACTGTACAACTAAACTGAAACTACAATAGCAGAGTTCTTGTATTGCATTGTTTTTGTACTGAATCTTGAGAGTGTTAAAAATCACTTCTTCGAAAACACAAGCCAACAGTAATCTTCATCTACTTATGTTTCTGCTTTTGAGCCAAACATGGCCTCCTTTTCACATCCCTCGTACTTGGGAGCATTTTCTTTTCTTCTCTGTTAAACTCTTTCATGCATGTTGTTTTCATTTTTTCTGACTTTTGTTTTCACTTTTTCCCATCCCATCCTTTTCGGCTGTAATGTAAAAAAGCAAGACTTATTAGCGAAGATAATAATATTATAATTATTATTTAATTTAATTTAATTTTAGATTAAATTTTAATAAAAGGGAGGAGAAAATTGGGTTTCTATCAAAAAAGCTTCTTTCTTTCTACTTATGGCTGAATGCGTATCAGGTCTTCGGCCGTAAATTCCTCATTTTTCTAAGCGAAAACTGGTTTTAATGAGGAGGGTATTTTTGTTTTTCTTGTAAGAAAAAATTTGGCTTCTGTTATTAAGATATTCCCATGCCTCGTCCCCGGATCTGTGAATCTAAAATTTTTCTTTTTCAAGGTGTAAATCGTTTTTCTTTCACTGAGTTTACTTCTTCTCACGACGAAGAGGATTGTTAGAAGGAAAAAGAAAGTTGTTAGCTTGGTGGGCATTATTCGGTAGAGGAAGAGATGATTCAATTATTGTTCTTGGTTCTTTTTGCTGAGGGAGGTTTGGCTTTTCTTTTGCTGGTGAAGATTGGGCCATTGAGAGAGCTTGTTATAAAAAGTCTAGATCAGCTCAAGACGGGGAAAGGACCAGCAACTATGAAAACTATTGCTGGCACTATGTCTGTGATTCTGCTATCGAGCCTTATGAGCATTGTTAAGATCCAAAACAAGGGCGCTAAACTTGGGACCATGTCCCCAATGGATCAGGTTTTATGGAGGACTCACTTGCTCGAGGCTTCCCTCATTGGTAATGCTCCTGTTTTCCTTTTGGTTTCGTTGCTTTTCCACTGTTTAGCAGACTTTAGTGTGTGTGCCCCTCATTCGAACTTTTATTATGCTAATATGGAGAGAAATTTTAAAGTATATTATGGGGAATGTGTTATAGAATTATAGTTACTGATTTCGGAATCACAATAGGTATATTGAATGCACAGATTTATCTAAATAGTAAATTTTTCTGTTTTATGAGGTATAAATTATTAGTTTTCAAATAGGCAAATCTCCCCTTTTTTTTTTTTTTTTTTTCGTTGTGAGGTTAGGAATCATATATGTGGTGAAATGTGTTATTTGAAGAGATGGACTAGGTCACAATCGCTTACTATATGCTTATATATAAGAAGTATGCCCCGAAGAGATAGAACGGCTGAAACATAAACTTGCATAAGTAGAATTTCTTCATGAGATGATTTAATGCGTATAATTTTGGTTATTGGAGACCCGTGGGATTGCGCACAAATGTGTGAAAGTTGTTCTCTATTTTTCAATCAACAGAAATTATGATTGCAGGGATGCGTGAATGTCATGGTTTGTTTGTATGTAACATCATATCCATTGAGCTTGATCTTTTGTTCAACGAACAATGTCAAGAACTGTAACCAATGTAGTTATAGCTGACCAAGATTCTAGTATGGATATGAAAACAAGATTTTGTTGACTCCTTAATGTATATGCTGACACTTGGTTATATAGGGGAATGATGAACAGATTGGCATTGCTTTGTAGTGCCGATGAACATCATTGAAATTTTAAATCATATTGCTATCAGATGCTCTATCCATTTACTCTGCAATATGAAATGCTTGTTTATCTTTTATTATATAATTGTACATTAGATGTCTGTACATCTGTGGACCAGGACTCAAAATATCTGTTTGTATTCTTATTTTACGAGTGTGAAGATTATATGAGATTAGACCCAATTTTGTCTATGTGAGGATGAAAGCTAAATGCTAGTTGTATTAAAATAAAATTACATATATTGAGACAAGATGCTGAATATCATTGGCAATTGATTTTCTCATCTGTCTATTAAGCTCTATAAAAATATGGGTTATTTTTTAAATGAACTAACTTCCGTTTCTCAAAAATGTTTAGAATCAAGTTCATTTCTTATTTCTTTAATATTTCTGGTTCATTATTTTCCCTCATGGCAGAATGGTCAAATAGTGTCAGTATGTTGCATCTGTCTATCTGAAAAATTATACAATTGCTTACGAACCAGACTTAGCATGCCCCTTTGGAGTGAGCTTTTATTACCACAAAACAAATCAGGGACATTTGAATTTGATTGCCTCTTTTCCTTGATCAACTAAGAACAGCTGGTGATTGGTGATATGATATTAGGAATGAGTTGCAACAATTCAATTAATTATATAGGGAACATTTCTTGTCTTTGAATCTTGTGATAATTCCACTGAATGGTTATATGAGTTCTGGCTGACTTTTTAGCTGTATTGTGTTTGCAGGTTTTACTCTATTTCTTGGGTTTATAATTGATCGCATGCACCATTATATAACAAAGCTTATTCGGATAAGGAGTAGTATTGGATCTTCAAAAGATGAAGTTGAAAAGCTCCAAAAAGAAAAAATGCAGCTTAAAGAGAAGGAAGAGAAAGCTTCCAAGGAAATGAAACAGCTGCAAGATGAACTTTCAACTCTATCAGAGAATTTAAAGAAGCTAAAGTTGGAATGCGAGGAGAAGGACAAGAAGATTGAAACTGCTGAAGCTCATGTCACCGCCCTCCAGAAACAATCTGCAGATTTACTACTTGAGTATGATCGTTTGTTAGAAGACAACCAAAATCTTCAGAATCAAGCTCTAGGATACAGGAGTTGAGGAAATTTTGAAAGACACCACCTTTCAAGTTTTGAAAATTATTCTGTCAATGATGTTGTTTAATAAATATCTCCAAAATTTCACGAAAATGGTCTTCTTGGTTTGTGCTTCATAGATGAGCGTATGGACCAAGTAGCATTTTTTAGGCCAGGGAAATGGTTTGTTCTCCCAATGTTGTCTAAAATTTTGTAACGCCCTGAATTTAGAACTTTTAGTTTGCTCATTTGATGTGTGTCCTGTTGTTGATACCAAGATTTCTTTTCAACTGATAATAGAAATTCAATTTAGATTTCTGCATATCGTTGAAAAGGGTATAAGGGACGAGTATTATACTAACAAGCTTGTAAAGTTCATTAAACTGTGAATGAGGCATCACTGTGCGGGAACTGAAATAATTGATGCCAGCGAAAACAACACAAAAAAAATATCGTTATCTTTATATTTTAAATTACACTGTTCTACTCGGCTTTTAAAACTCCGTACATTGTCAGTCAGTTTGTGAATGAGATCTTAGCTCAAGAACTCAATTAGTTCTTTCATCTAATTGCGGGTATCTGGCTTGAAACTTCAGCATGAAACCCTAAAGTATGTCCAAACCGTTGACATATAGAGCACATTCTGGCGACAACTCGTATCAGTAGCTTCAACTGGACTTGAGCAGTTGTCTTCTTGTCCTCCTAGTGAGAAATACTTCGCATTTTTTGCACTTTTGGAGGTGGGCTGCTTTGCTCCATCACGATCACTCTAGGGTATGTGATTGTGACCAGCAATTTGTTTCCCCCAAGGTTCTATGTAGATCCATCACTGTGACGGCAGATTACTTTCACTTTCTTTGATATATTTTCCAGGTCATGTATAATTCAATCTTCCTTTGGAAGGCATCTTATTGTTCTCATCTCTCGGTACAGATTCTTTAGAATATATATGATATTTTCATATTGATTGTGGCTCTTATCTTCAATAGTAAATGCATGGAGCTCCCCATTCGCTTCGACCGCACCATAGCCAGGTACTTTCTTCATCCTAGTATTTCTCATCCCCTTCCTTGCCTTATCCCATTTGTCTCCCATTGCATAGAAGTTTGAGACCAAAGCATGAATGCCCAAGTCGTTAGTCTCTCCAACTGACAACTTCCAATGATTGTGGCAACCTGCCAGAAGGGCGACCCAGACAGCAATCCCAGGTTCCGTGTTCATGGAATCTATAAGCTGTTTGGTTGATCTTTAGGAGGGCGTTCGCTGCACGGGCCAAAAGATCAACCATACAAGCATAGTGCTTCTCACTTGGTAGAATATTATGGTTACTAGCCATAAGATCAAACCAGTATCAACCTTCTTCAACTAATCCTGAATGACTAGGAGCTGAGAGAAGGGAAGTAAAATAGAATGGTCAGATTTTACCTTTGTTTCTATCATCTGGAGAAAGAGCGACAGGGCTTCTTTTCCATGTCCATGTATCCCATAGCTAGCAATGATTATATTCCAAGCGATGAAGTCCCTAGAATCCATCTGAGCAAAGACAGTAAGCCACAAGAAGAGACTCCACATTTTGAATACATGTCGATTACTGCAGTACCTAAAACTTGATCACTTTCGAACCTCCTCAGTATGTATCCAAGTATGGACTTTCCGAGTTTCAGAAAGCAGAATTTGTGCACATGCCAAAAGTGCACTCGTGAGTGATTCATTGGATCTGATTCAAATCCACAACTCTGCATCTCCATCAACACTTCAAGTGTACTTCCCGCCAAACCATTTTGAGCAAAGCCAGAAATTAGTGCATCCCAAGAAAGGATGTTCTTATGGTACATCTTCTTGAATACGTGAGAATATCCAAGTGCCCGTTCTTAGCATACATATCCAAAAGGCTGGTTTGAACTGTAACTTCAAATTCAAAATATCTCCTAATTGTATACTCATGAACTGAGAGCCCCATTCTTGAGTACCCAAGGTTAGCACAAACCTGAATCAATCCCCCCTTACCAACTTCATCTCCTTCAATACCCTCTCCTTTTGAATCATTTTATATACTTCAACAGCTTAGCGTGGATGTCCATTGAATGCAAACCCATTTATCATAGAACTCCAGCAAACAAGATCTTTCCTTTGCATCTTAACACAACCGTAGCCTCGTTCATTTTCCCACACTTAAAATACAAATTTAAAAGAGATGAACCAAAAACACATCGTTTTCATAACCAAAATCCACTTTTTTATGCCAAATTTCTCCTATTTCCAAGTCTGTTAATCTCACACATCCTTTATTGCAACTGTAAATGTCGAGCTTTCAGGTTCGACGCCTTCTTTTATCATTTGATTATAAAGACCCAAAACTTCGAAAGTAGATGCTTTACGAGAATACGCAATGATCATCGGATTGAAGGTATCTACCCCTCGCTGAGGCAATTCCTCAAACAGCTTACGGGCAAAAACGACAGCGCAATTACTTCATAAAATTTGATGATTCGTGCGATGGAATTTCTATATGTAGACGGATTCGTTTTAATCATTAAGGCATGGATTTTGACTATTGTTGTTTTATCTTTAGCAGCTTAGGCTGTTCGGATTTTTGAGAGATCGCACTTTTCGGCGGGAATCAAAGCTTCACTGTTATGATTTAGGAATATAATTCGTTTATGACCGTTGGCAGAAAATGAAAAAGCAAAATTATACATCTCATTTCTACCGAAGGATTGGAATAATGGGCAGCATCTCCAATGGAGGAATAAATACATATACACGTCTAACAGATTCACAAAGCTAAAGAAAATTTCCTTTAAAAATTATATTTGCAAAAGAAATCTTCTTTTTATGATCGTCTACACTAGAAGCATTTTATATATCATATTTCTATTTCAGTTTGATTTATATTGCAATTTCAAGACCCCTTTTCACTCCTCTCATGCACCCAAAGGTTTGTATATTAAAAAACACATCAACATTTTATCCTCTCCCAGCTTAACATATTTTAATATTTAGAATATAACAAACTATTTTTATTTAAAATTATTTAAAATATATTCTAAAATCAATTGTATCATTAATTTAAAAAATTCTTTTTATTATATATATATATATACACTTTTATAATTAGTTATAAAATTATTTGCAATTAACATAATAACATTTTATCATTTTACATTTGTTCAATTGCTAATATTAATTTATAATTTTATTATTAATATAAAATAAGATCTTGTGATATATTATATAATGTATTATAATTCTATTTATAGAGAGTTGTAGATATGAGTACAGAATTTATGATTTAAATACATCTAAATATATTTTCGGTTAAGTTAATGTCATTAAAGATAACAATATTATATGATTGACATATTTTGTTACTGCTAATGATCAATATTTGAAACTAATAAATGGATGATGAGTTTTATGTCACAAGAGTATAAATATGGGTATTATACTTAAGAATGTATTATTAAACGTGATCAGATATGACAAATTACATGAATGATTATTTATAGTCAATAATGCATCACATAATCGTATTAATATATTATTAGTCTTTTAACTTGAGATATTACAACTGTCCTTTATACTGAGGTACATGATTCATTTATGCATATCACATTAGGCTAACTTTGCCTGATAAAAAAAATCTGATGACAATGTATTTTTATTATAAGATGATAAGTGATAATCAAGACGAATTTACTATCTTAGATAATTGAGCCCAAACTTCTAGATAGGATTGTCATACATGAGAATGAAAGCTTTTATCAAAATATGTATATTCAAAAATGAATTTTGCGAATAAATAAATTCCGTATATAATATGAGTTTTTAATCCTATAATTGAGTTAGAGGTTTAATGAGTTTATGATCTGCACACAATCGGAAGTAAATAGCAAAGGAATTTTATTGTATAGACATATGACTATATAAATTTATTTGAAATTATCATTTTTTATTTTTGGGGGTCATAACATCTTACTAAAGATCACTCATGATCATTGAAAACTTCAGTTATAATGAGTTGTATTAAAGTGATGCAAATGAGTCGTAAATGCTCATGTTTAGCTCAATGAATTCAAAAAATCACACACAATAGTTGATAATTGTTGGTAGGTTATAAAATATTTATAATGACAAAAATAAATATGATTTGATATAATAATTGAATAGTATTTTGATTCATTAAAATAAAGAATAGATTTTTTAGCAATGATGCACTAGTACCCATATGTTTGAGAAATATTCTGATAATTTAATATATCATAAATATGATTTATTAATATATAGAGATCTAAAAAATATATAATAGAATATAATAAAATTGATAAATAAAGTTATTTATTTATTAATAATTGAATAAGTATTATTTAATTACAATGAATCCTTGCATAATAAGTGGTACAATATAATTTTGTCATATGTTATATTTTTTTTTAATCTTATCCATCCATTTCAAAATAAATGAATGGTTAGGATTAATTTTTTACTTTTATTAAATAATAAAAAAATAAAATATATAATATATATAATATTATATTAAGTTTGAAAAAGTTAAACTTATATATATATATATATATATATATATATATATATATATACCTCTGTTTATTTTAATTATATATAAAACATATATATATATATATATTAATTTGATATATATATATCCATTAATATTGATTAATGGATATTAGAATATTTTTGAAATCCATTAATACATACTTGCCATGTGTAATGCATTTAATGTCAATATTTCTTTTTATTTAATTAAAAAAAATGAACCAATCAAATGTTGGTTAAGTGCATCTCATTTGGAAGGCTTCAAATGGATGAGAAATGGATTGAATTGGTTCAATTCTTCTTCTTCTTAATGTATCTCACAGGTTAAGTGAGGAAACGAAGCCATAACTACTTTTTCCATGCTTTTCAAAGAGAAAACAAAAGAAAATAAAGAGAGAAATGGAAGACAAGAGATTAAAAAATGTTTTCATGATTTT
>JAWDEX010000002.1:3015038-3033839 GCA_035221805.1 Trichilia hirta | reverse complement strand
TTATCTATAGAAGCTTAATTCCTTTTATTGCATTTGATTAATTTACTCTGAATTATGAATTCTGCAAAATCTTACGTTTGAAACCATAAATGATTTTTGAAGCTTGCCAAAGCGAAGATATTTTATGCAAACTATGGATTAAAATTACATCAGTACAAGCGAAGGTAATGCCGAAGCTCCTGCTCAGACTATAAGGAATGCAAGTAACTGATTTAAAATCTCATAAAGAGCTTCATAGCACACAGAAACCCTTAACTCACGCTTCAGATTTTAGCAAACAACAGATGACAGCTAAACATAGTACTAAATTCATTGATTCAAAGTTTCTACTCCTGATACAAGCTAAAAATTCCAGACTAGTTTGACATTAATAACAAGCTTGCTGAAGCCACTTTCAGCGCAGCAGAAGAAGAAGAAAGAGAAGGCTCCAAGAAAAATGTTACACGCAAGCTTGAATCAATCAAAACACAGGACTACAAATTTGCGCAATGTCAAATCAATAAACATATTAAGATCCATGCCACCATGCACAAGAACTAGCTACACCCCCCTAACATCAAGCTCTCGATTCCAATGCCAAGAGTATCTTCTTTCTCGGGCCCTGAAATCATCAATACGAAAGAAAAAACCACTTCCATTAGCCGTACAAAAACAAAAGAGAGAACAGGAACTTTAACAGGTACAAACACCAAGGATTATAACTATGACTTGGGTTGAGTAAATCATGTGAAGCATAAATGAAGGCAGCTAGCTGCAAAGGAGTTGTCATGGAGTCAAGAACACTAGCTAAGTTTCTTCAAATTTAAGAACTCCATCAATTTCGCGGACTCCTGAACAGGTTAAAAAGAAATGGGTAATCCTTGGCAGAAAAAGTACTAGCAGCGTTAGGAAACAGTACATGGGTAAAAGCTAAAGTGACGCTGGCGGAAATAGAAACAGGCGTAGCACTTTTTGCACAAACTAATACCTACTGATATATTTCCATTGAATAAGAGAGAGAAGATACAAGGGCCAAACTAATTCAGCAGGTACAACGTTAGCTATCAGAAAACAATGACAACCAAGGGATGCACAAATAAGCAGAAGCAAGCCAAAAAGATGTTAAAGCCTATGTAGTTTTAGATAAATGCCGAACTAGGACTACATGGGAAATAAGCCATATTGAAATCGCAAAATAGCAATAGCATAGGCAATCCACTTAATCTATGATAAAAGTTCGGTCAGAAAATGCATTATGCTTTTCTTTTTGTATGCACATTCTTAATCTCCATGATGTAGTTACTCGTGTTTAATTATCTATATTGAGGTATAACTATATCATAAATAAACAAAACATAAAGTATCACGCAGAAGGTTTAAAGATTAGAGCTGTTTCTCCATTGTAAAAAGTGTTCTCATCCTTTCCAGAAACCAAAATGTCAAACTCTTAAAGCTAATCCAAATAGATTTCACTAGTCTTCCTGTAAAAATGTTCTTTTGACTTCATTACATAATGTGATATACAGTCATTTATTTTTAAAAAATGAATTAATCCGTGATGATTATCAGGATATATAAATAAGCAAGTAAAAGAAGTTTTATTTGCTCAACAACTTTCCATTTATTTTTGTTTGTTTTACCACTAAAATTCTAAGTAAGAAATCCGAAAGGAGTTCTGATAAACCTGAAAAAAAATCTAAACTACCAATAGAATAGAAAACTATTGGCACGTTCTATGATATTAAGTCTGATAATAGTGATATAGTCACACTCATTCAATTTGGATTGGAAAAACGACGAGGGAGGAAAGTGAAATAGCCTTCTTCACAATATACTATGATTTAGGAGTGCAGTATATATCTATATATCTATATATTATTGCATTTTTCTAAATAAAACTCCTAGTTCTAGGAAAGTCATGATTGAACGACTAATCTGCAGAGAGAAACTCAAAATACATCTTCAATTTCTCATATTATTTATTTAAATAGTTAAGTGCTTGTATTTTTGTAACTATCACATTGAGATGGCAAAATATATATAAAATTGCATATAGCATCCGAATCTAATATTTACCATAGGAATTCCCAAAGCCCTGAGGTCCTCATCAGTCATGTGTACAAGAGCTGTCATATCAACCTGCAAAGACAGAAGCATATCCCAAAGTAGAAGCAGAAAGCCTATTGGGTAATGAATGGAAACAATAAATAAGAAAAAAAAATACAAGTCTACAACATATAAAAAAAGCAACAGATCTACATACCTCCTCTGCTTGAAAAGTAATGGAGTACTTCTCAAGACCCAACGACCGTAGAAAATTGTCCACCGACATCTCAGCCTGAATAAAAAGACACAAGTTTAAAATTTCTGAGATATAAAGGAATAGTAATTACGAGAACCCACCTTGACATTCGGATTTCTGGGAGTATTAATACTCCCGTTAAATAGTTCAAACCTTTAGGAGCAACGAAGGTGACAAAGCAGTTTAAACTTCACTTATTTTACAAAAAATCATCTCAATTTCACAAAAAATAGGTGCACATGCACTCTGTACTCCAAAATTCTATCATTGATAACAAACTTGCAACAAGCTTCACATCCCATATCTTAGTCTAAAATCCTTAGCTACCATCCTCTCTTCAAATTTATTTCAGGAAATAATGGATTACTTTAGCTTATGTCACTCTACCTTAAAAGAATACATAACAAGCCCTAGCAAACAGGCATGATGCCACAATCAATGAATGGTGCTTCTAGTACGTTTCTAGATAGAACAATAAACATAACGCACTGCTGTGTGTGTGTGTATATATATATATATATAGATAATGTAGGATTATTGTCTACTCTCACAAAAATTTGGCTTGAAAGTATCCCCTACCAACGGACCAAAACCTAACCCAAAAACAGCATTCTTCCCCATGGTTCTTAGTAATGAATGCAAAAAATGAATACAGAAAGAAAACTTATAACTTATGCCTTTTGCAGAACTTTCTTTCTGGAAGCTGAATCAGCAACCCTTTTAGTCTCTGGTTCAGGAACTTCAACAGCAACACTCTTTTGGACAGGTTTAGCAGCCCCCAAATTTGGCTTAGGTGGATCAGAGTTTACCGGTTGTAAATTCATTGTCCCAGATAACTTTTCTCGAAGATCCCGAACACCCGAAAGAGAACCTTTCTTTTGGAGCTTCAAACGAAGATCTCGAGCACCAACTATGTGATCTTCAAAAGCCATTAACACACAGTCAATACCAATTAGAGATGATTTAGTTGCATCCAAGAATAGCAGCAATTTTAGTTCCATGTTCACAGTCAATCCATACTTGAAACTTTTGGTTCAGTGTCTTGATAAAGATCATGTTCCCACTTGTCATCTTGCCTTTGCCTGCAAAATATATTATTACAATAACACAATTATAAAGTTAGTGAAAAGAACAAACAGGAATACAAAGAACAAATAACCAAACAGGAATAGTTGAATAATTTAATAAGGTTAGTGAAAGAATTTTGAACCCTCAATGGGACACTATATGATACTATCAACAGCTTTCCAACAGCAAAACTTCTAACCTTGTACCATTCAGCGTCATGCGATACTAGAAATTGCTCAAAGCTTTGAAATAAAGGCTTGCAACACTAGATGCCATATTGATAACACAACTTGGTTTTGTGTTGATTATCGAATGTAATGCTGGAATCCAACTCAGGGAGCGGAATGTAGTGCGGAAACGTTAGTTCTGTATTATAAAACCTATCTATTCTCCCTGAGGGGACTTAGAGCGGCAATGCTACTTTCCCATTCCTTTTCCTAAAGAAGGGGATAAGGTCTGCGGCCCTTCCTAAGGAGAAAGGAATAATACCCACTATATCCCGAACTGGCACAAAGACCAAACATATTTTGGTGTTAAGAAGCTAGAACTAAACGTTGAAGCATAAAAGAAGATAAAATAACAGTTTAAGTTCAATGCACAGCAAAACATCAAATATTTGAATTTCAACAACTAGGCATGTTACTACGGCACAATGGAAAATAAATGCAAATTCAATTTCAACATCTAGACATGTTACTAAGTTACAATGGAGAATAAATGTCAGGAAGAAGAACCACAACAATTTGCAGGATACTAAAATTAACAAACAAGCAAACAATCTAATTTACGGACAACGAAAAGGTGAAAACATGCTTCACAATGTATTCCAAAAATCCTCATATCCTAAATCGTAAAATCCAACAATTTCATACATGAGTACTTTGCCTTTTGTCCTAGAGAAGTTGAACTATTCCAAAATTTAGAGAAAATGAACCTTTTGCCAGTAATCGGTCGCCTGCGAGTAGAATCATCAACGGTACTTCCATTCAGACGCTCCTTTACAGACCTCTTCGTTGCAGCTTCCACTCGATCAGCATACATCTTTTATACTCAATGAAACCCTAACCCTAATTGACCTAGCAATTAAAAAGAGATTGAAATTCCAGAAAGGTAGAACCAAAACCTTTAACCTATTTGTAGAAGCAACGATTTTATATATTGGAATTTTGAAAGAAAGCAAAACCAAAAGGAATTAGGAAGAACTTTTCATGCATTCTCAGACATTAATTGGCAAATACGAGAACAGCCTGTTTGCGTTTCGTTTTCATACCCCCAAGGTTTTATGAAATTAAAGATATGGATAATAATTTACTTAAGTAACATATACACCCCTATATTCAATACTGTCTGTTTCCTACCAGCTTCAACTAAAACGATTAAATTGTAAGTTAAACCTACCATTCATATTGTTCTTCTCGTTTGCAAGAGGTGACATAACGAGTATTTCACTAAAGAATAGAGAAAATAGATTGTATTATAATGTAATATAGTATATATATTATAATATATTAAATTTAATATAGTATTATATTTATTTTATTATTAATTATTTAATTATATTTTTTATTAATAATGAAATTAAATAAAATTATTATTAGCCACTGCAGTTGCTATTAGTATGCGTAAAATCAGAGACCAATGATTGCGGGACGGCGAAGTTTACAAGTGGTGTGAGGTTTGGGTTTGCTGAGAGCCCTATCATTTGGTCTGGTTTGGGTTTGCTGAGAACCCTATTCAGACCAATCATTTCCCCCCTCTCTCGGTCAGTCAAGATTACAAGATCAAAATGGCTTTTGCCCCAGTCAAACACAAGAAATAATAGACTGATACAAGATGTATGAGTCCACGTGAGTATATTTAAGTACAAAAGTTCAATGGACTAACACACAAATTGACACAACAAAATTATAGAATTTACTTAAAATAATTTAAAAATAAAAATAGTTAATAATATGTTTTTAAAAGTGTTCTCTTGTTGATTTGACATCTTAACATGGAGGCAAGAGGTTAGGAAATGATTCATTTAACATGGATCTTGGAAAAAAGTTCTTAATTTATCTATGTATCATTCGGAGAAAGACTATGGTGTGTAAAACCTATATATAGATATATATATATATATATATCTTATAATTTAATTTTAATAATAGTTTAATAAATAAAAAATAGGGTACTTATTATTAAACAATATAATATTTTAAAAACTATATAATGCCATCATTTCAAATATATATCAACATATATATCAAATTAAGATAGGATTTATGTTGTTTACCTTCTCCTTAACTTAGAGTTGATGAAGAAGACTTAATAATTATTTTAATGATTTAATTTTAAATAAAATAATAAATTATACGTTAAAATAAGAAAATTCTTAATGATAATAATCGAGGTTCTTAACCAATAGTTTAAATTGTTCAAAAGTTATTGGAAATTTCGATTGGACTAATCACAATATCCAAAGTAAAAGTTGAGAGTTATTAAGTGAGAATATTTTTCTTCTATTTTAAAATGAACTAACTTATTAAAGACTTGTAAGCTTTGTGACATTCTTTAAAATTTAAATTCTTAAAACAAGTTCTTCAATAGGTCTAAAATTACTTTCAAATCTATCCATATTAACTTTCTTAAATTATGATTTAATTCATTTGTGAGTTTAAAAGATTAATTCTAACGGGATCACAATACCTAAACTAAAATGTACGAAGTTTTCTTTTATATATATATGTTTACTAGTCTTATTATTGAAATTTTATGCAAATTCAATAAAGATACTTAGTAAATAAAATATGCTTTTGCACTTTTCTACTCACATCAAGGTTAAAATTTACAATTAAATAATATTTATTAATTATGAGATTTAAGTATTTATAATAAGATTTTACATAGTGCCCTTAACACAAATACAAAGTTTTTATATTTATTATTTATAATAATTTCTAATATTTAACATTATAATTAATAAATATTTTTTATGAATTTTAATATAAAATTTTTAATATAATTTTAAAGTTATTCATTAATAAAACCCTTTATGATAATGAATTATAATTTTTAATGGTTAATATTCCCATAAAACAAAATCAAGCACCAAGCTTTTTACTCAGCTATTTGTATATAGACTAAAACTATATTTTTCTATTTGTAAATATTATATTATTTTTTATTATATAAGATAAAATTATTTTTTTTTCTTGAAACTCTTATTGAAGGATAAGGTGAAACCTCACAGTTTTGCTTGCAAATTTAAAAGAATGTTAGAGTTGCTTATTAAGATATAATTTTTAAAAAGATTTAGAAAGAGAGATATTCTTAAGACAAAAAATTTATTGTTTATTATAAATTTAAGTTTTATGAATTAAAATTTTTTATTAATGGCTGAAAACTGTCGATTTCATGTATTGACCAATGACCGCTGACTATTTATTATTTGGGGGAATTTTTTTTTTTTTTTAATAATTTAAAATATATCATTTTGATCCATATATTTTGCGTATTAAGTAAATGGGACTCAATATTTTAAAAATATCACTTAAGTTTAAAATCTTTCGGTGAGTGTCACTTTGGCCCCTTGATCAGACTTCTATTAAATTCTAGCAATTAGTTAGAGGAATTTATTATTTATCTCTCCTAAGTTTTAAAGTTTTATTATTTAGATGATTTTTTTATTTAATTATCATATATCTCTCATAAATTTTATATTTTATTAAATCTTAATAATAAATTTACAAAAAAATTATTAATGTAACTTTTATATTTTGACATTTAAATGAATAAAATATCCTTTATAAAAATAAAAATTATTTAAAAATTTATTTTTAATTAAATAAAATTTTTGAAAAGATTATTTATAAAAATATTAATTTATTTATATAAAAATATTATAATAAAATAAGATAATAGAATCTAAGATGCAACTACTAATAAAGCTTTAAATGATTTTTTGTATATTCATAATGGACCAATTTCGTGTACAAAAGTCAAAAAAATGTGTGATGCTCTTAGACATTTAATTGAAAAATTATGGGCTTACCTAAAATAAGGATTGGAATTTGTGCCTTTAAAGAGTTCAAATACTTAGTCTTATTTATTCAAACTTATTTGAAGTGTTTTAGTTGTTTTGGAGCAAAGTAGAGCAATCTTGTGTTTTGAGACAAAATTGTATCTTTGGACTCAATTCTAAGTTCTTGAATTTTAATTATGTGTAATTTGGGCCAAATTTGTTATTTATACTTTATTTAATTTATTTAAAGTTAGTTTATAAATAGACTTACTTAAGACCATTTAAACAGATTAAGAATTATTAATTAGGATCTGTTTAGGGTTTACCTATTTAATAGCTGTTTTAGTTATTGTATAGACAAAGAAAGAGCTATTCTTATACAAGAAAATGTCCAGTGGCTTATTTCAGTAAAAAAATTAAGTAGAGCAGCCTTTAATTATCCCACGTATGATAAAGAGATATTTGCATTGTTATAAGCCTTAGAGACATGGTAACATTACCTTTAGCTTAAGAAGTTTGTCATTCACACAGACCACGAATTTGTGAAGTACTTGAAGGAATAAGGTAAGCCGAATAAAAGACATGTCAAATGGGTTGGGTTCATTGAAACTCTTCCATATATCATAAAGTACAAGCAAGGGAAGGAAAACATGGTCGCTGACACATTATCATATAGGTATGCCTTTACCTCCACTCTTGATGCAAAGTTATTAAGTTTTGATATTAAAGATTCATATGCTAATAATCGTGATTTTGCTAACATAAATAAAGAATGTGAAAACTCTACCTTTGGGAAGTTTTATAGGTACGAGGGGGGTTTTGTTTAGAGAAAATTAATTATGTACACTTATGAGTTTTTTGAGAGAGTTATTTGTGAAAGAGGCTCGTAGGAAAAATTTAATGGATCACTTCGAGATAAGAACACTAGATGTCTTAGTTGAGCACTTCTTTTAGCTATATACGAAAATGGGATGTTGACAATGTGTGTGAGCGATATGTAACTTATAAATGAGCTAAGTCATTTGTGTTATCCCTTCATGACTTGTATACACACCATTACCTATTTCTAGTCATCTTTGGATAAATTTATTTATGGATTTTGTGTTAGAATTGCTTAGAACTAGGAATGGGTAGGATTCTATTTTTGTTGTTGTTAATAGATTTTCTAAAATGATACACATTATTCCATACCATAAAATTGATGAAGCAACAAATGTGGTTGATCTGTTCTTTCTAGAGGTTGTATAACTTTATGGAATATCTAAAAGTATAGTTTAAGATTAGGATAACAAATTCTTGAGCTATTTTTGGAGAACTTTTTAAGAAAAATTAGATACAAAACTCTTTTTCTCTACTACTCATCACTCATAAATTAATAGGAAGACCAAGGTTACTGTTCATACTCTTTCATGTCATTATATAAAAAAAAAAAAATTAACTTGAGTATATTATTTGCCTCATGTAAAATTTGTATATAATATAGCTATATATTCTACTACTAATTATTTTTCTTTTAAGGTTATTTATAGTTTTAACCCTTTTATATCAATGAATTTAAAGCCATTGCCTATTGATGAGTTTGTATTTTAGATGGTGCAAAGAGTAT
The DNA here is from genome assembly GCA_035221805.1 of Trichilia hirta. Taxonomy (NCBI): domain Eukaryota; kingdom Viridiplantae; phylum Streptophyta; class Magnoliopsida; order Sapindales; family Meliaceae; genus Trichilia; species Trichilia hirta. The sequence continues at coordinate 3,024,881 of JAWDEX010000002.1, read as the reverse complement.
AAATTTGATAAAAAAATTTTAGGAGAAGGTACAATAACAAATTGAAAAGAAGACGGAGCAATATGTTTGTTGCAGTTGCCAATAAAAGGCTTAAGAAAGTATTTTTTGAACTTGGTGCTAGGTTTGGGTACATAAGCATAAAGAAAGGTTTTTCGAGCAAAAGTATTCAAAGTTGCAATCAAGAAAGGATGGTTCATTCCATGTGGTGGCTCTGATCAATGATATTGCCCATAAATTGGATCTTTCAAGTGAGTACAATATCAATTCAACTTTTATTGTATTTGATATTTCTTTTTTGATGCAGAAAATGATTCGAGGATGAATCCTTTTGAAAAAAGAGGGAATGATGGGATCTAATCAACAAAGTTTCGAATGATCCTTCTTATATTTATAATAGACCAATTATATGTGCAAAAACCAAGAAGATGCATAATACTCTTGAAGATTTAATTGGAGGTTTATGGGCTAAATGTAAAGTAAGAGATGGAATTTGCACCTTAAAAAGGATGAAAACTTGATCTTGATTATTTAAGCTTATTTAAAATGTTTTGATTGATTTGGAGTAAATTGGAGCTATTTTGTGTTTTAAGGCATAAATGTATCTTTGAACTCAATTCTAAGTCTCTGAATTTTAATTATATTTAATTTGGGTCAAACTTATTATTTAAGCCTTATTTAATTTATTTAGAGTTTGTTTATGAGTAAGCTTGTTAAAATCCACTTAAATAGCTAAAGAAGTATTAATTAAGATTTGTTTTAGGGTTTGCCTATTTAAAGGCTATTTTATATATTATACAAAAAAATTTTGTTTTGGTGAAATTTCATTTAAAGAAGAAAAGGGTTTTCTCCTTTGATTCTTTTGAAAATTCATAGAATTTATCAAGGTTTTATATCTTATAGTTTTCAAATAGTTTATCACTCCCATTTCTTTGGTGTGAGTGTGGCATCATTATTCTTGACAACTTCAATTACAAAATATAAGCTAGTTTGAGGGTGAAATTCAATTTGATTATCTTTTTTCATATACAAATTATTCGTAGGTCATGTGGTAATTACTATCACGGTTCACATTACAAGAGGTGAATAAATTAAATTTTTTATATTATTATTAGAATAAGATTGTATTTGTATTCATATTTATCATGAAAAAAATGAGGGAATCAAGTTGATTGAAATATTGACCACTAAAATTTGCATTCTATTAAAACTTTAAAGAAAATTAAGAATAATTTTTTGAAAAAATTTACTATAAAAATAGATTATTTATAAAAAATAAAAAGTTATTAAAAAACTCTACTTAATTATAAATCAATCATTTATTTAATCACTAACATTAACATATTATTAATATTTTAAATATTTATAATAAGTTTTAAAATAGATATAATTTATTTATTATTTAACTTATCTATTAAATTTATCACAACAAATAAGAGTACAAATGCAATTTTATTCTAATATTAATATAAAAAATTTAATTTCCTCATTTCTTATTTTCTTGTAAAATATTCGCATAAATAGATTAATATTTCTTATAAAATAATAATTTAAATATATATATATTTAATTTAAATTCAATTGAAAATACATTTTTAAATAATTTTTATTTTTTATGAAAAATAATCTATTCATTTAAATGTTTACAATATAAAAATTATATAAATAATTATTTTATAAATTTGTTATTAAGACTTAATAAAATACAAAATTTGGTGAAGATATATGATAATTAAATAAAAAGATTATCCTCTAAATAATAAAAGTTTAAAATTTAAAGAGGTAAATGACAAAAAAATTAACGAAAATTTGTCAAAGAATCAAAATAACATTGACCCAAAGTTTCAAAAACTAAGTAATAATTTTTAGAAATATTAAGAATATTTAATACTCAAACAAAGTGACATTTCTCAAAATATTAAGCCATGAAAATGAAACTAACCCGTCTTATTTTCCATGAATGGCAAAATGTTGAATCGAAGCATTGTATATGAAGTAAAGATTTTATTTAAAATATCAATTCGAGAAGATCCTATTACTAAAGATTTTGGTAGTGAATTTGTACAAAGGATCATGTGGATCATAGAATCTTGTGTTGGGTTGATATCAGTTCTTTAGTTTTATAGTATTATTTAAAATAATTGTACTTCTAATTGAATACACCAGAACTTTGCTCATGAAGACTAAAACGGTGCCGTTTAGTTTAATGATCTTCTCTAGAGAAGAGGGAAGACAATTCAGAAACATCGAGAAACCGTCAGAAGCAGAATTATAAAGGCAGGATGATTTGCATCAAGTAGACAAGTACAGCAAAAGAGAAGAACATAGAAAGAATCAAAGCAGCAGCAGCATCAATTAGAAAAATAAAACAATGAGTAAACCCACAACTGTCAATCTGGTCTGCCATTCTGTCTCAAAGCTAACGCAGTTGTCGACATGGGAGGAGCAGAAACTGGACTTGGGTTCCATAGCCAGAGATTTTGGACTGGACCCATCAACTGTGAAGCTTAATGGTCACTTCATAAGCAGAGGGGTGGATCATGTATCGAGTAGTGTTACTTGGAGATCGATGCTCAAGTTTTTCTCCGCTAAGCGATTGCCTACAGGGAAAGACAATAAGGACGCAATTATTGTTGATGGAAAGCTCTGCAAAGTTGGGAGAAAGAGTTAGTTGTTCTGTTCTGTTTTCTTTTCTTTTTGGCTTGTCAAGAAAGTGTTGGAGATGCAATTTGTTTTAGCTTAATTCTTCGCCATTTTTTTTTTTCAGGATCACACGAGCCTGAAGAAGAGATTGCTGATAAAATTATCGGCCTGGATATTAGCGTTTGTCAAAGACCCTCTTATGAAGGTATCAACTTGGCCAAGAATAAAAAGTTGAGAGACAACAGATCAGGTGATTTAAATTTTCTGTTTATGATGATTTTCACTTGGTTGTAGAAATAAAATTGTAAGAAATTTGTAAAATATATTTGATAACGGACATTTAACATTATTTAACATTTTAATTTCTATCCCAACTGTGACAGTACCTCAGTTGCAATCCATAGGCAATGCCCTGGGATTCAAGAGAAAGCATTCGATTTCATTGCAAGATCTCTGTTTTCTCAAGAAAGTTAAGGATAAATGAATCAAACTCAGGTACACTACATCAAACCTCTCGGATTTGATATGAATTTTCATTCCTTTCATCTCATTCTGATTGCTATTAATTTTTACAGCTTACAACAAGAATCACTCGTCTTCTTCACTGCATTTTCAGAGGCCCATCAAGTAACAACTGTTCTCTACCACCATTTGAAAGTGCAGTTACCTGAGCAACAAGAGAAAAGAGAGGTGGGGATCACTGGCATTACTCGCTCAGGAGTCCAATAAGAAATCTTGATCAAACGAGGGCATTCTAGTGAGTTGCAACGTCATAATATCTTTTAAACAAGACCATGTAGCAGTGAATTAGTGTGATTCATCCGTTGTGCAGCAAGTTAGCATGGTTTTTCTTCTTGTTTTCTGTATAAATTAAAGCCAACTTTTCTTCTTCAAAAAGAAAGAATAAAGCTTTTTTAACCCTCTCTGGCTGGCTATTCACTAGGATGGGATTCAAATATGCATCTGCGACTAACTAAATTAGACCAGTTAGACAGCTAACTGATGGATGAAAACAGATGCAACGTAATACAAAATTTGGGTACAATCTGGACCCTTTAACTTTTTCCGGACAAAAGAATTTCATTTTCCCGGATCTAAGTTCACTTTTGTTTTCTTTTGCACATATTGTACACTGAAATAGTTGACTGACTCATGAAATCATTCCGAATAGTATTGCCAGGCAATGGCAATCCCGGCTACTAATATGATTTTGAATATTAATTTAAAGCTAATAAAGGACGATGCAGCCGGAAATGATTGCGATGGTTCCTGTTGTCTTCCTCTGAGTGTGGCTGACAACTTGGATAGCAACTGAGAAACCCGACTAGTTTTCTGGCCAGCTGAAAGCAGAACAATATGAACAGAAGCATCAGGAACTGGTTTAGATCAGCTAATCCAACAACAGGACAGATGCAATATTACGAAATAAAAGTGCCAATTGCAGATGGTTAGCCCTTATCAAATGACTTGATCCATATTGAGAAAATGAAGAACGTAACCATCAACATTGACAACTACTGGATGGCTCATGACATTAGGTTACTTCTCTAAATAATTATTCTTGTGATAGAAACAAATAAAGGGCCATAACTCGGCTTGAGATCTATCTAAGCTCATGCATGAATTAAGCATATCAACCAAAATTGATATTTGTTGGGGATTGAATTTTGTGAACACAGAAGATTTTCCAAATCTCAGTAAAATTTGAAAGCACCTAGCCACTCTTAATTGTTGCATTATGAATAAAATGCCCCAGAATTGTGCCATTACCATTAAGAAACTATCAAGGTCGAATTTTAGAATGACTGGATACGAGGTAATTCAAATCTGTTTCTTAACTCAAGACAGTTTCTTTCAGCATTGCTAATTACCCTATTAGCCTCTTGTATCTACCAATATAAATGCTCACACCAAAGTATCAACACAAATATTATTAATTTCCTGTTTGGCTGACCTAAACGATTATTAATAGACATACAAAATAGACAGTCATTTATCACTAACGCTAATAATGACTAAAACCATAACTGTAAACTAAGACTATTTCTAATTAAGAATTATGTATACCACCAGTGCCCCATATTTCCTGACAGTGTATTAATAGTTTAAGAGACGAGGTACCTCTGCTTTTGAGTAATCTTTCCTCCTCACCAGCACGCTTTCGCAGCACGTTGAGTAATGATCCAAAATATAATGCAAACACTGTGCATGTGATTGTGATGACATTGTAAGGCATGCTGAAATCAGGAGTTGTTAAAGGTACAAGTAATACTTCGGAGTAAGAAAGTACAGGGCTCTTTTCCTGCATCACAAATTAAAAGAAAAGTTCATATGATGCCAAAAGTTCAAATAGAGGACATTTACAACAAAAGAAAAATCATTGAACCTGAAATTTAGACAACATGGGTGACGTGTTCAAAGATTCATCTTTAGGGAAATGCATACTTGTGTCGAAGTTAGGATAACTTATTACTGCTGAAGGAATGTCGAACCCTTGATTAGCATCAGGAGGATATTCATCAATGTGCAAGAAACCCTATTAAGATATATTAAAGTGGATTAAAAGAAAATAAAACACATGAAATAGATTAAATGGATGCATGTTGAGTTTGGCCTAGCAATTACAAGGAACACTACAAAGTAGCTCCTATTTTTGGAAAAAGATCAATTAAAAGGAAAAACAGGACATCCTTCAAAATCAGTTGATATCTCTGATTAGCATTACTTTATAAGTACCCATAGTGAAGCCAGAGATTTTATTTAGGAGTTATGAACAAAAGTAAGCAATAGAACCAATTGAGGAGAAATGATTCACTCCCTATTGAGTTTTGACAGTTTTGCTTTATCATTGCCAAAAGTAATAAGATGCATTCAGCTTAGTTATTTTTCTCCTCAGAATTGAGATAATTTATAAATTGAAACCTATTGTAGTTGTCTTGTTCCTCCAAACAATAATTGTACTTAATCGGTTTTGACTAACATTTGTAAAACTAACTCTTGCAGTCAGATATATCTAGAGATTGTAAAATCAGTCTCCTGAAATGTTTAGAGTACAAAATGACATCCTATTTTCAGAATATAGGCATTAGATCCTTTGTCTTTAGTTAGGGACTTCAAAGTACTAACAGGATTCACATACACAGATCTAAAAATGCTAACTTGCAGCACTATATTTATGCAAGATAGTAGTTTGCACCAAAACCACAAGTTTCATGAGCAAAATAGCCTCTTAATGGTGAGCAACATATTTATTATGTCAAATTGACAAAACATAACACATACCTTATCAAACTCCAAAGTCAAAGCGGCTGATTTTATGCCACAAGGAAGCTTCATAATCATCTCCATTACCCCAGGTGATACCTTGTCCTTGGAAGGTGAAACTCGGATCTTTTCTATAACATCTGCCACAACCCTTGGCTGTTGATCAAGAAACACTCGCAGAGTATGATAGTACACCTTAATATACCAAGGCACAACTTGGAAAATATCAATTTGCAGCTTACACATCCCATCAATTATATTAGTAGTTGGTAAGCCTTCACTAAATTCTGTAGATTCCAAGGAGATAGCAATAGCACCCCTTTCATTACCACTTCCCATTAAGAATCTACTAGTATGTAATGGTGCTTGTTGACACGACCAACCTAAAGGAATCTTCCATGTAAGCCCTAGATCAAATGGTTGAGAATCACTATACTTCTCAACTGAAAATTCATACAGAATAGATGTGCTCTTGTTATGCAGGTTATCCACTTCCTCAAACACCTTGTCTGGGGTAACAGAGAGTTCAAAGGCAAGGTTAGTTGAAAAATCTTCAGATGCAAAACTGTTGGACCCAGATTTGATATTTTCCTTCTGCAGAGTCTCCAATTCACTAATCAGTCCCTTCACAAGCTGAAGGTATACATTACTAGCCTTGGAAATAACACATTTTCCACTGACCTTCCTCCCAAAAATGGAACTAATCGACCAGCTTGGTTGTATATTTTTTGCTTTACCAGAATAAATCTTACCCACTTTCCAACTATTGGGTAGGAGAACAACTGTAAGTGTTTGTTCTAGTACAATGCCTGAATCCATCTCATCTGAAACAGATTCACTGGAGGTCAAATGCAATCGCTGAGAATGATAAAAACCTCTGTAAATAGATGGTCTGTCCATTAACATAGAGAGTCCAGCTTTGTCACGACAAGGAAGTAGCTTTAACCATGGAGTAAGGTTCTCAGTGCAAACAGCCTCACGTGGCAATGTACCATATCTCAAGTTGCCTGAAGACGGCCTAAAGGTCCACTCAGGAGCAGAATAAGCAGTAGAGGATTCTAGGAAGTTAATTGAAGCACAGAAAAGACCCGAAAGAGAGTGGGTTAAATTCCTCCAGAAAGCATCAACCAGAGACTGAGGGACATCAAATACAGCCCACAACTCAACACCAGGGGGCTTTGCATTGTTGCTTGATATGGGGTCAAACCCACCCCACTGTTCATATCTCCAGCGACCTTGAGTGAAAGATAATTCCATTTCCTTAACTCGGAATTTTTTAACCTGTAAAAGCAACACTATCCATTGAATAAAATGCTATTCTCCATTACATATAATAAGCTTTAATGGTAATAAAGTTGGCACAAGTTGATTTCCTAAATTATTTTTCGATTATTAGATGTAAATTTGGAACTCAGCCCAAGTTGAGGGACTCAATTCAAGACCAAACCTAATCAAGAGTTAGAAATTAAAGTTTAAGAGATTTTGTAAGGAGAAAAAGCGCACAAATTCATTGACTTCTTGCTCAGAAAGTATAACAATACTTAAGAAATGTATGTCTACTGTATGACACCGAACATCTTCGAAAGCTCAACTGAGATTCAAAACAATCTCTAGTTTCAATCCTAAACGCAAAACTCATTAGTCAATAAGAATTAGACAATAAACAAATAAAACCCAAAATCTCAATGTCACTCAATATTACACTCTTCAGGCTTTAACAAAAATAATCTAAAACAAAGCAAGAAATTAAAAGTTCAAACTTTATTCGTTTGATAAATTACTAGCCACCTTATAGAATCAGAAGGAATCCAACTAAAATGAACTAGATTTACAATATTTTCCTTGCACAACAGAAATGCACAATGACATGGCTTCATTTCTTCTATTTTCTGAGGAAAAATAAACGTACCATCTGAGATATGGCTTTTGGAAATAGGTGGTGGTGACGGCCATGACAGTTAGAGGGAGGAGCTCTGCTTTCAAAATGAAAATGGGCTAAAACTTTACGATCAGGTAATGGCTTTAGCAGCAATTCCTCTGAGAATTCTTCTTCTTTAGCAAGAACCGATCCAGAAGCATAAAAAACTTGACCAAGAAATACAAGTAGGAGAATAAAAGCTAATGGATTCGATCTTAGAAATAGCTCCATCTATTATTGTAAGAAACCAAGTGTTGATTCAGGTTTGCCACTAGGAGAGCATCTACAGCAATCGGAAGAAAAAATTTCATCAGTAATCAGCAAAAATTTTAATGCTGTATTGACATTTTAGTCCCTGAAATTTATTGAAACAAAATATAGGACATGATTTGGCCAATTTTAACAATGTAGTCCCTGAAGTTCATCAATTCACCAACAAAGAACAAATGATACCAACTGGTGAAACCTTCAATCAAATCATTATCAACGACAAAACAAACCATCAATTCCTGAAATAATTAATTTATGCATGTTTAATTCGCAATCTTTAACAATAGAATCTTGGGTTCATTTTTAAATCAGAAAATAAAAGGATAAATTAATTTACCTGTAGACTGTGAGTTGCAGGTGGCGGTGGTAAGATAGCATCCGCGTTGCGACCGCAGATCAACGACCGAAGATTTCTGTAGCTACTATGCTGGTAAGTGGAGACGGTGCGAGTTCTGGTAGGGGACGGCAGGTTCGCGGTGGCACGTGGGCTGTCAACATGAAGTCGAGCGGAGACCGGGAGGTTGAGCAAGATATAGATGTAAGTGGTGAGACTGAATAGAATTGTCTATCGGGCGAGCCGACCGGATAAATACATACATGAATCGGTTTGAATTATTATTTATCTGGGTTGGCCCGATTTCGGGTCCAAAATAACTGATTGGTCTTGTTTCACATATTTAAAATTGACGATTCGGCCCGCAAAAGGTTTGAAATCGATCGAACCCATTAATTGCTTAAGCCTGCGGATTGGGCCCCAAAATTAAAAAAAGTTAATAAAAAAATCTGCTATTTCTGCAGACGACAGGCTTCTTAAAGTTGTTTTTGCAACAGTAACAAATTAGTTGTTGCATTACAACGAACTAATTCCCCCCGGCCCAAAATAATATATTCTTATTCATACTCTCCCTCCCTTTCATTATAAATTCCCCTTTCATATTTTTTTCAATTTTAATTTTATAAATAAATTATTATTTTTAATTTTATTTCTCAAATTTTTAATAATTTTTAATAAACTGCGATCAGTCTGAAATAATCAGTTATTAACCATTCGAGGTTAAGATTAGTACACATATTATATTAATATATATTATTTAATTTAATTTATTTATTAAATTTTTTAATTAAAATTTTAAATTTAATATTTAAATAATTTTAAAATTTTATTTATAATTATTAAATTTTAAAAGTTAGACTTAGCATTAAAATAATTATTAAAATTTGGTTGTTAATAATATCTTAATTTTTAAAATTAAAAAGTATTAATTTATTTATTTTACTTTAATTAAAATTATTTATATTATATTTTTTTATTATTAAATTTAATTATTTTTGTGTTAGAAAGTTAAAAATTATTTAAATTCTTTTAGTTAATAATTAATTGTTGTTGTTAGTTATTTAAATTGTTATTTATTTATTTTATTTTAATTAAAATTATTTATTTTATATTTTCTTTATTATTGAATATAATTTTTTTGTGTTAGGAAGTTATAATTAATTTAATTTTTTTAATAATTAATTAATTAATTATTATTGTTAGTTATTTAAAATGTTATTTATTTATTTTATTTTAATTAAATTTATTTATATTATATATTTTTTTATTATTGAATTTAATTATTTTTGTGTTAGAAAGTTTTAATTAATTTAAAATTTTCAGTTAATAATTAATTATTATTGTTATTTATTTATTTTATTTTAATTAAAATTATTTATATTATATTTTTTATTATTAAATTTAATTATTTTTGTGT
>JAWDEX010000002.1:2979251-2989370 GCA_035221805.1 Trichilia hirta | reverse complement strand
TCTTATGGTTTGACTTGTTTCCATAAGAAGTGTGATTGCTAAACAAGTTCTCTTTATGTTAAATAAATAAAGTGACAATAATCCTATTTAGATTCCATATTTTGTCATGTTTTTATGATGTTTCCCTCTCATGTTACATAAATAAAATGGCATTCATATTTGCTGCTTTTAATTGTTTTATTATTTTCTTAATTTTACAATAAATTTTCTCTTATTTAGGTTAAACATCTACTATTCTACATATAATGTCATTTTTGAATCTAGATTTAATTTTAAAGAACCTGTATATATTGTGAAAGATAAAGATGAGTTAGATTTTTTTCTAAAATTAATTAAAATATTGAAAAATGAGAAATCAAAAGTTAAACCTCATCAAACAGATACAGAAATAATAAATTTGAGCATTTTTAAAGATTTTAAAGAAGTAAAAATTAATGGCCAGTTATCTTTGAATGAAAAGTAATCTCTTATTGGCTTGTTAAAGGAATTTAAAGATATATTTGCTTAGTCTTATGGGGATATGCTAGGTTTGGATCCTAATATTGTAGTTCATGCTGTTCCAACAAGATTCGAATATCCACTAGTGAAGCAACAGTTTAGAAGAATGAAATCAAAAATTCTTCTAAAAATTAAAGAAGAGGTTCAAAAGCTATTAGAGGTATAATTTATTAAAATAACCATATACCCGCAATAGATAGCCAATGCTATACCAGTTTTAAAAAAGGATGGAAGGGTCAGAATGTGTGTGAATTATTGAGACTTGAATAAATTAAGTCTAAAAGATGACTTTTCATTACCTCACATTCATATACTAGTGGATAATACTACTAAAATGTTCAAATTTTTATTTGTAGATGGATATTCAGGTTATAACTAGATACTAATAAAAAAAGAAGATAAGCTTAAAATCACTTTTATCACAATGTGAGGAATTTTTTACTATCGAGTTATGCCATTTAGGCTTAAGAATGCAGGAGAAACTTATCAATGAGCTATAATTACACTGTTACATAATTTGATGCATAAAATTATTGAAGTTTATATTGATGATATGATTATAAAATTAAGAGAAAATGAAGATCATTTGGTTAATCTTAGAAGGGTGTTTGAAAGGCTTCGAAAGTATAAATTACATCTCAATCCTGTCAAATGCACATTTAGAGTTACTTTTGATAAATTGCTTGGTTTTATTGTAAGCCAAAAAGGAATTGAAGTAGACTTAGAAAAAATCAAAGCCATAGATAAAATGTCACCTCCACGAACTCAAAATGAGGTACGTGAATTTTTGGGTCAATTGAATTATATTTCTCGCTTTATTTCACAAATGATTACTATTTGTAAACCTATATTCAAGCTCTTAAGAAAGAATAATCTAGGCACCTGGGATGAGCAATGCCAGGAAGCTTTTGATAAAATCAAGCATTATTTGAAAAAGTCTCCTATTCTAGTTTTATCAATAGAAGAAAGACCTCTCATTCTCTATTTAACTGTTTTAGAGAATTTTATTAGAGTAGTTCTGGCTTAACATGATGAAACTGGTAAAAAAAATAGGCAATATATTATGTCAGTAAGAAGTTTAATAACTGTGAATTGAAGTATAGTTGACTTGAAAAGACTTGTTATACTCTAGTGTGGATAATTAAAAAATTTTAGCATTACATATCAAACCAATATCACTTAGTTAATTTTTTAAATAGATCCCATCAAGTATATTTTTAAGAAATCTTACTTGTCTGTCAGAATTTTAAGGTGAAACATGCTATTGTCTAAATTTAAAATTATTTATATAACCTTAAAAGCAGTTAAAAAACAAGTTATAACTAATCACTTAATTGATCATATTATGGATGATTATCAATAATTAAGATGAAAGTTTTCTGATGAGAATATTACGCTACTTAAACAAAAAGACGATAATAAAAATAATAATTAAAAGATATATTTTGACATAGCAGCAAATTTAATGATAGTAAAGTAGGAACAGTTTTAATTTTACTTGAAAAATAATATTATCTTATAGTTATTAAATTAATATTTTTTATACTAATAATATAACTGATTATAAAATATATATAATTAAATTATCAATAGTATTAAATACGAATATAAAAAAATTTAAAGTTTAGGTGATTCATGTTAACTCTGGGTGAACCAAAAGTTAAAGACATACGTACTATCTTACTGTAATGAAAAATATGAATATACGTACAGTCAATTCAATTTCAGCTCCTGTCAGACTCCGTGCTAAGTTGCTAAGCCGCCTCTTACTGTACAGGTCATTTTCCTTTTCCCTCGCTCATTCTTCCGCTGCTTATTTTCTTCATTTTAGTTTATTTTTTCAAAATAAAATATTAATTGATAAATGTTTGATTATATGGATTATCTGGTCTTGCTAATTGATAATCAGCAATGACTCGTATCCTTTGATCTGTTTGTTTGGTTTATTGTATTCTCTTTCTCATATTTCGGTTTTCAATTGTTGTCTGTTTAGCTGCCGAGAGAAAAAGATTTAAAAGAGAAAATTTTTGAATTTTTTACCTTACTTTTCCCTCCGGTTTTCTGAGCAACCAAAGAGATTAAGGGGCTGTTGAATTGTGATCAATGCCATTTGTTTTTCTGTAACTGAAGCGAACGCGGAAAGGGCTAAAGCACGTGCTGGGCACAAGGGAAAACAACCGAAAGAAGACGGTTTGACGCCGGAACAGCTCCGGGAAAGTTAATGACCCCCCTAATCTTCAGGTTCTTTTTGGTTGTATAAAGCAAAGGAAAAACAAAATTGATTTGAGCTCCATATGTAGAGACGCCAAGGCCTTTGAAGAAAAAAGGCGGCTCAGGCGGCGGCAGGAGGAGGAGGGAACAATGCTGCAGGAAAAAACAGTAAGAAGTAAGTAGACAAATAATAATAGGAATGGTTGTACCGGATCAGATCAGATCCGAATTTGTAAGTTGAAGAAAGTTTCTGACATTGACCACATTGGCTTATGAACTCTTTGACTGGATTCTTGATTTGGAAAGAAACTCCTGTTGTTGTTCGTTTATCTTGATTTGTTCATTGAATTAAATCAAATCGAATCGATTTGATTTGATTTGATTTGATTTAATTTTTAGTTTATTTATATTAAATCTTGATGACTCAGGATCATAATTTAATAGTTTAATAGTTATTTCCTTTTTACTTTTCAACTGAATTTTAACTGAGTTTAAATTTGGATTGGGGCGAATGAAATGAAAATATAATTATAAAAAAATATTAATTTCTTGATTTACGTGTTTTATTATATTTTTAATTATTTTTTTTTTTTAAACATATCATTTCTTTCTATTATAAACAGAACACTGCAAACATGCTATATATATTCTTAATTTTTTAGACACAAATATGATTTAATTTTCTTCACAAATAGAACGAAGCCTCTGCTCTATTTCCTCATCATGCCTAGGCAACTCGATATGTCTTGAAAAACCCATAGGACCCCGCTGCAGTCATCGGTCTGTTGGTCTTGCCAACAGCCTCATGATTTGTTTAATGAATGGCACGATCCGAATAATTTGATGAGAATTAGACATAAATTTCAGTCATTTAAATTTCATCTAAAATTTAATTTAATTTAATTTCAAAAGTGGATATAACGATATTATGCTATCTAAAAAAATGCAAATTAAATTTATTTTCACTTACATAATATTTGTTTTTTTCAAAAAAAAAAAAAAATTGAAAGAAAACATGAAATGCGATATAAAGATTGAAAGATCTTTTTTATTTTTTATGCAAATAACTACTTTCATTTTTTAAATTTATAAAATATAAAAATAGAATTTTTTAAACATGTTTTAAGTGACTTTTTGTCATGAACGAATTAATATAGATACATTGTCCTAATACTTGATTGTGAGTATAATGAAATACAATAAAGTTATTAAATGAGTAGCATAAATTTAAGAATAATTATTAATTGTCATTTTTAATTTTTCAATATACACTCACTAAATGTATGTCGATTTCGTCTTTTAATTCAAATGATCACCACAAACTATACCTTTTACCTTGTTAGCGAACACTCGAACGGGCATTTAACACGGATGGCATGAGAGTAAATTTATCACCAATAGTCAAATAGTCCCATCGATTCCCTTATTTCACATAACTAATACAAATGGGATTTAATAGATGGTTGTGGTTGACTATTAATTTCTAAAAATTTAGAAGTTCATTGTCAATTTTATCAAATAACGAGGGTCCCGATGTCATTTGCCAATAGATTTTTATTATTTCACATTTTAAACCAGTGATTGCATAATGCAAATCCTGCATGGACTTTCACCCAGCAAAGGCCGAAAACCCACAATATGTTCGACTCCAAATTAAGGTTGTAAAATGACATTTCTATATTCTGCTGCAGTGATGCTCGCACAGAGAAGTGAATTGGAATTTTTTCTGAACTATAAAGCACCATAATGCAAAAAGTAGGCCTCATGGGTGCGCAAGTATCAGACTCTGTGACACTGAAGAAACCCACGTATTGAATCTGTAGCCAGAACACTTGGGGGCAGAAATCCAAAAAGGAGAATTCTTTTCCTTTCTTATTACAGGAGGATAATTGTCCATGATTACCTGCACGTCACAAATCTATGCATTACATTGTTCAGAGCCATCTTGCCGAGTTCTTAAATTTTGAAAATTAGTTTGCAAATATTGGTCGAAGAAACGCCTATTGGTTCTTTGTAAACCTTCTTCATTGAAAAAAAAAATAATTTGATAGGGTTACTTGGTTAACCCCAAAAAATACCTAGTATACTTCTCACTGCTTTTTATGGATTCATGCTTACATAAAAAATAATGTACATAAGATTTAGAGCTGTTCGACCTGTGAAAGTTACATCAGAAATCTGGCTTCTTCATCCCTACATGAATCTCTTCTGCTGACTCAACAAGATCTTGGAACTCCTTTGCGTGACTAGTCATCCCACTGATTGAATAAGCTTTAACCATGGTTCTATAAGTAACCTTATCAGGTTTACATCCTCTCTGCTGCATCATCTCAAGGACCTCCTTCATCTCTGCTAAGCATCCCAGCCTCCCATAAGCATCCACCAAGCAATTAAAAAACACAGTATCCAACATTACATCTGAGTTCTCAATAAACCGCTGGACACTGCCAATTTTTTCAGGTTCTCCTGCTTGCCCATATGCCCTTACAAGAGAGCAAAGTGTGACACAGCTTGGTTTGATTCTCTCAGATCGCATGAGTCGAAACAAATACTCCATCTGTTTCAAATCTCCAGCCCTTCCAAATGCATCGATGACAATGTTGTAGGTTACAATGGTCCATGAATAATGGTATTTCTGCATGTATTCCATGACAGCACTCATTTTTTCATAACTCCCAGCTTTTCCATATGAATCAAGGAGAACATTGAAGGTATTGATGCTGGGTTCAATCCCAGCACTCTGGAACTTCTCGTAGCACTGCTCCATTATTTCAATCTGCCCACTGTTGCCAAAGGCTCTGAGTGTGGAGTTCATTGTCCAAACATCAGGTTCACAATCCTCACTGAGCATCTTGACGAGTATCGATTCCATCTCTGCAAACCTTTCAGGAAATAAAAATGATGAGTTACTAGTCTCTGGTAGAGTCGCTGAGCAACATTGAGCTCCATCTGTTAACAAAGGCAGAGATCGTAGAAAGATTCCTAAACATTCTTTCCAGAAACAAGAAAAAAATTGGAAAAGACTGTGGAGGGATATATATACCTTTTTGCTTTCCCATAGGCATCTATGAGGGTATTATATGTGACCGTGTTGGGTCTGATTCCCTTAACTGACATGTCAGAAAGCAAAGCTTGAACTTTGTCAAATGCAAAAACCTCCAGACACGATTTTATCAGGATAGAGTATGTGTTGACATCTGGCTCACAGTCAGGAGTGTTCTTCATCTGCTCAAGTAGAGAAAATGCATTATCAAAGAGACCGCTCCTACCATATGCAGACAAAAGAGCAGTATAAGACTGAGTGTTCACGGCACAGCCTTCATCAATCATAGCTTGAAAGAGCTCGTGTGCCTTTTCCGGTTGCTTACACTTTCCGAGCATAACAATTAGTTTGATATATACACCAGAGTTAGGCCTGTACCACAGCTGCTCACGAAGTAGCTCAAAAACCTGATAACATAAAAAGATAATTAAAAAAAAGGAGCCATGGCAATACACACTTCAAAAATCAGAGAAGTCGCCTTTTTCGCAAATCAAATTGCACCAAAACACAAAATCATAGAAGTAGATAATTCCAACAGTCAAGGAAACTTCAAAACCTAGCAGAGACTTGTCTTCTAATTAGTAAAATCAGAATTTACGATAAAATACCCTTCAATTCTAGTTTCTATTCCGCCTCGCTGTTTGACCAATTTCCAGTAATCCAATTCACACTGTTCCTATTGCAATAAGTCTGATAGAATTCCCTAAACAATTATTCAAATTCACATCCAATTAGATTACAGTTAAACCAAAACTGAACAAAACCCTAAAATTTATCCACATTCCCTTTAATTTCAATGTGACAAAAACAGAGTATAAAATGCAAATCCAACCTGATAAACATGAAGTGCATATATAATCAAATTGCCAACACTGATAGCAAAACAATTCTATTCTAAAACTAAAGTGAAGCTAAGCAACCTTGAGAGCAGACTCCCATCGTAAAGCTGTGATTCTCTCATGAAGTGCTTCCAGCACAGTCCTTGGTAATAGTTTTTTTGAATTAACAGGTCCTTTCTTCTTCTTCTTCTCTATCACTGCTTTCGTAGCCTCTCTCCGAAGTATAATTGATATAGCCTTCTTTGATGCTATCTTCCTGTTGATCTCCTCTTTCCTCTCTTTTGCCTGTCTCTGCTTCAGTTTCTCCAAGTCTACGAATCCTCTTCTCTGGATTTTCTCTGCATTGGCAATGTCAAAGGAGGGGTTTGTTCCGGGTTCGGATATGGATACGGGTACCGACGTGCTCCGTACAGTTTTACAATAAATCCCCGAACGCCGGTTAAACGCCATTTGATATGGATAGGTCTGGCCGAAGACGGAGGCCATGTGGATTTCTTCGGGATGGCGAACATGGACAGATTGAATTCTTAAGGCCTCATTTCTTTCAGGCATATTATTACACGACCTATGGGTACGACACCGTATTGTGCTACTGGACTGGATAACAAATACGATTTATTTGAAGTTCAGCATGGGACCGTACTTATTAATTTTGTAGTTAGTTACGTATTAAATAAATCATTCATTTTTACTTGTTATTTTTTATATTAATTATTAAAAATAAAAATTTTAACTTTAATTCAATCAAAATTTATATCCAATGACTTATCTATAAGTCTAATTTTTATTAGTTTTTATTTAACTGTATATTAGATTGGATCATATTTTGGATTTTAGTTTTTAATAAACTATTTTTTAGAGGATAATATTTAATAATTATATAAATGATTGTATTATTGAACAAAATTTTTAATGATGTCAACAACCAAAACGATTATGAAAATGTCCTATTAACAGTCATCCATATCATTCTTCTGACTGTATTATTTTTCTAACTATATCATTATTTTTATTGTGTCTAAATTTATGTCTACTCAAGATATTTTTTAGATTAGAACCTTAACCATATTATTAGGTTTGTTGTATGATTAAAAGTATTTTTCGAATTTCTTAAAATAACTTTGTTAAGAATGCCCCAAATAAACTTGAGGCACATCTCTTTCAAAAATATTTCTCGAATCCCTTGAGATGACTTTGTTAATAATGTCCTAGAATAAACTTTAGGTACATCTTTGAATCTCTTGTTAAGTAGAAAATCAGTATTTTTTCACTTATTGCTAGAGATTATAGAGTAATATTATAAAAAATAAGGTACAATAAAAAAAAATTACATGTCAAACTCTATATATATTATCCTCTCTTAACTTAAGATATTATAGTATAAAAAATTATTTTTTATACGTATCAAAAAATAGGATAATAAAAAAGAAATGATCATACTACAAGTTAAACTGAATAAAGTTTGCACTCAAACCCTTTACAAATTTACTACACCCTTATTTTCCAATAATTATGTAAGTATATTTATACTTGTGATACATGATAATAACTCCTACAAAAAAGAAAAAAACTAGTCGGGAATGATTATTCTTTTTTTATTTTTTGAACCTAAGCCAATACTATTTATCATCGTTTCTATTTTTATAATAGATATATATGTATAACTCAAGTTTTTTTGAATTTTAAATTTTTTTTTTGTTTTTTACTTTATTGTGTCACATTATTATTTATCGTGATTTTAAGTATCAGAATTTTTTTATATAAAACTAGCATTACTCTAATTATTATTAAAATAAGAATAACTCTTGTGTTATGTTCAAAATCAAACCACCACTTTTAAATTATGCTAAATACCAAGTAACTTGAATGCATCAACAAAGTATAGAAATGATTATATTGTTAAACAAAAAATTTTTCAATGTTGTCAACAGTAACTTGAATATACCACCACTATAAACAACAAATCACTAGTAGTAACTATACAATGTTAGTTTTACTAATTTATTTTTATTAATTAAATATATTGAATGCAAAAATTAAATAGTAAAAATAATATTTTATTCTTAGACATTTAAAAACAATACTGCATAAAACTGTAAGAGACACCCAAGGTACTTCATGAGTTATTTTATCCTTTTGCGATACTTTTTTAATTGTATTAAAAAAAATTAGATTGTATAAAATTCAATTATAATATATTAAATTTAATGTAAAATCACATTTCGCACGTGCTTGGAATGCAGCACCACACCTCATTAAATGATGGGATATGTATTAAATTAATTTATCTCAAGTTTGACCAATTTTTGCTTCCTTGCATATTGGATAATATTTACGTCTCGTATAGAATTTGCTAACCTGCGCCTCCCCATATGTTTACTCCACCTGTACAATTTTATTGTTTATAAATAGTATTTTAATTATTACAATATATAAATTTAATTTAATTTAATTTAATTTTTTGTATTTAATATTATTATTTATCATTTATTTAAAAGTCAAGCCATCGTCCACCGAACTACAGTCAACACCCTTTCGATTGCCGTCGACCATTACTTGCCGTCCACCGCCATTTTTTTGCCAGAATTCGATCACCGTTAAGATTAAAATTAATTCCATTAGAGCCCTTGTTAAGTGTTATATACAATAGTGTTATTTTTTTATCGTAATTTAAATAATTATTGATTGTAAATTTAAAGTCAAAAATTTTTAATTTAGAAAATTCAATTATAAATTTATGACAAACTATTGTTCTAACATTAGTAATAATGACACTATTGAGTAAATACTTCCCAAAAATTTTAAAAATATCGGTAATTTTAATAGACAACGAATAATAATAATGCAGACGATGGTCGACAAAGAGTGGTGACCGGCAATTATTATTTTGTTTGGTTTAATAATTAACTAAAAAATATAATTATAAGAAAATAATATTATTTTATATATTTTTAAATTTTATAATACAAATACAACACCAAAATTATACAGTATTAAACTTAATACACTATAATACAATTCATTATACTACAATATAATCCATCTATTTTATTTTGTTACAATCTAATGCATTGCACCAAATAAACTCTTAGTATTTATGTTAGATTGTAAAATTTTAAATATAACATTGTTAGAATGTGGAAGAAAAGTTGTCCCATATTACTTTAAGTTATTTAAAGAAATTAAAAAAATTAAGAAAATTAAATAATATCATAATTTAAAGAAATTAAATTAGTTAACTAAAAGAATTAACACAATTAATTAAAATAATTTAAACCATAAATTAAGTAAATTAAATAATAATACAATTTAAATTTTGATAACTAAAATAATTAATACAGAAATTAAGTAAATTAAATAAGAACACAATTTAAATTTTAATTAATACACAATTAACTAAAATGTTAATGTAATATAAATCTAATTACTAACCTTAAAATTACATTAAAATATCGACTTTTACTTCTAAAAAGTTAATAACTTAATTAAACAATGATTGTAAGAATATAATTAGTATATAAATGAAAA
>JAWDEX010000002.1:2928264-2940696 GCA_035221805.1 Trichilia hirta | reverse complement strand
ATGATGGACACCTTAGGAAGCCTTTCTTAGAACACCGCCAACAAGGTACATGAAAAAATGGATAGAAAAAAGAAGAGGGAACACATCAAATTATGCATAAGAAATGAATATGTCCACCTCATAATGATTTCTTCTGGCTCATCTTTTCATGAAGTTTGAATATTTGTCTGCTGTTTATTTGAAGTCATTAAATTGTGTCATGTCTTTTGTAATAATTTAGTAAGTTTTTCCCATATTGAGTTAATGTGCAATTATTAAAGTGTGTAATGATTGTAAGAATTATGCTTCGAATATTTAATATTTCTAACTTATAAATAAATGAGTTCCCTTAATCAAAGAAGAGAAAGAAGAATTTGCAATAAATTTTCTCTCTTTCATTTTTATAACGAATAACTAACTTCTTTCTTAAAGCCCTTTCATTTCTTAAATAATTTTAAAAAATATTTTGATTAAAATTTTAGTTTTCATAGTAATCAATGTTTAAAAATTTTATTTAAGCATAGTTATTGTATAATTTATTTAGGAAGTTTTTCCCTTATATCATAAAAGTTCTCCTATTTATAAGACACTAAGGAGAACCGCAGCCTAGCGAGAAAATTCACCTCGATTTCCTAGCTCTGTAGAATTCTTTTAAAGTTTCCTTATGGAGTTTTAACATTGCGTATAGAGTTTGGGTCGCTTTGAGTTGAGTTGTAGATTGATTCATTAAGTTCTTCAACACCTGTATTCAACTATATAAGTCTTACTCTCATTCAATTCGATCGGTAATTGCGGATGTTTGACACATACATGTTTTGGGTTTATGATTCTATTTTTATTTTATATGAATGAATATTGAAATAATAACGTGAGTTCCATTTGTTCTTCCAAGACACATTTTTTATTGCTTTAGTTATTTCAAATTTTCCTGATTATCATCTTTAGTCTACCTTAGCAATGTGTGATGTATTTGCTCTTTCATTTAGGCAAAAAATAGGTGCCTCACTTCATAGTGCTTCCAAAGAATAGGTAATAAGAGGAAACCTCATTAAATTTCAAATCTTAAATTCACTCTTTCAAATTAAAATTATTTAATTATTATAATAATAAATTAAATATTGTAATTTACAATAAAAAAAATTTAATAGCTAATAATCAACAATAAAATATCATAAATAAATTTAAAACTTAAAGACATCCGCACCCCCTTATTTGACAACAATGATTTTAATACTAATTTCTTGAAAAACTAACATCTATATTTCTATCCATCAATTTTTTTCATAAAAATTAATAATTGACTAAATTTGATAGTTAAAATGACTATCATAACTTCTAATAATGACAAAAAATAAATTTTGACTTGTATAATAGTTCGTTATTTTTGTTTTTAATATGATTAAAAATTTTATAAAAATAATAAATATATATTTATTTATATTAAAAAAATTATTTGTAATATATTAACCTATTATTCCTTATTTATTTATTTAATATAAATAACATAATTGCTTTAAAAATATTATTTATAATATATCAATATTATATTCATTTATTATTTATACTTGATAAATAATAGATATATATTTATTTACTTTTAAAAATTTTACATTCAAAATATTTTATGTATTGTTTATACTTAATAAATAAATAAAAATAAAAATTTATTATTTATTTAGTATAAATAATAAATATAATATTAATATGTTACAAATAATATTTTTTAAAAAATCAATTATATATTTAGTATTTATTTAATGTAAATATTAATAAAATATTAATACATTACAAATAATATTATTAAAAATAAATAAAAATATTTAACATTTTTATAATTTTTTTTTCATGTTAAAGACAAACAAACAAGAGAGTCAAACGGCCTAGCTAAATATTATAATAGTCAACAATCACAATAGTCATTTTAAGAGTCAAATTGGAATCAATTGTTCATTTCAACAGAAAATTGAAGAATTTCTCTAAAATTAAGTCCTAAACCGTCATTTTAACCAAACAATAAGTACATCGACATCTCCATCCCTTTACTTAATTATAAATTCCATGCCAAACAAAGCCTAAAAGTCTCAAAGTCATATTTCACTTTAAATTCCATAGAACCAATCACAAAAGAATTAAGAGTCCATGTTTGGTATGTAAGATAAAAATTAAATTAGTGTCATCAAAACACTTTTTTAACTACGCTTTCTAAACACATTAGAATAACCATAACACCAAACAGGACCTAAGTTGTGTTTCTAATATCTTTTCTTTCAATTTCTTTTTATTTTCTATTAAAATCTGTTGTTTTATTAATTTGAACTAATTTTTGAAAACAATACCCAAAAATACTCCAATTTACACACTCTACAAACAAGAAAAGTGCAAAGGTTAATTGCAGTGGAATTTACAGAACTTATCTACAATCTTCTTACTGTCATCAGCATGGACCTTCCCAAATTTCATCACCTTTGCCGTTCATGATTTATGAACTTTCATGGGATTCCAGAGGCATACTCCGGCAACGTCTTTTCGTTAATATCACCTGGAAATTGAATGTATATCAGGGTAATTGTCAATGTTATAAAAGAAATATAGCTATAGCTAAATCAAGAGTAAGGAAAATGTGAATGAAGTGAAAAGTTTCTGAACTTAGGAGTCATGAGATTTATCTAGTACAAGTGTTCAGCTCAGATTTGGAAAAGATGCATATGAATCTCAGATTGAAAAA
Organism: Trichilia hirta; assembly: GCA_035221805.1. Lineage (NCBI taxonomy): Eukaryota > Viridiplantae > Streptophyta > Magnoliopsida > Sapindales > Meliaceae > Trichilia > Trichilia hirta. Next base: position 2,937,992 of record JAWDEX010000002.1, on the reverse strand, counting down.
AAAAAAAAAAATGAAAGCAAATCCTTTAAAGATATCTTTGTAATTCACAACTGGATTCAAAATTCAGTATTAAGCAGCTACATATGCAGACATTGTATTAATAGGATCTGAAAGATCACCTTTTGTTTCAATAAATATGCCTCATAAAGATCCCTTTTCTGTTGTTCAGTTCTGCACTAGGTGACATCTCATTATATCATTTGGGGTAACATCGTTTACTTGACACAAGCAATTTAAATCAAATTACTCTGCAGCCATTGATCTTTGTTGTTTGTAATAGATCAAGCAATATAACATGCACAAATTTTACCTTGATAATAACAATAAGAACGAGTATCTAAAACCGATACAGATATCTCCAATTCTACACTGATTACACTTAATGTTTCAACAACTTGCAGCAGGAAAATTAAATTTAAAACTATACATGCAAATTGCCATGACAGATGCGAATGATATGCATATAACATGTCATTAAAATGTAATTGTGGATGGTTAACTTACGATATTACCTTAGAAGATGGAGGAGGTAATGAAGCATGCCTCACAGGCTCTCTTAGTTCCCGAATCTCTTGAAGCTGGTTTAACATATCTTCCACAAGTTTCAACCGGGCATGTATACTTTCCCTTTGCTCTACAGAGAAACTCAATTTCTCTTTCCCCTCTTGCACAATTCTTAGTCTTTCTCTGAGCAATTCAACTTCAGTGTCTATCTTCAATCTTTCACAACTGGCCGCAGATGAAGAACTGCTTGCTGAGTCAAGAAACAAGTTTTTGCTGCACATTTTATGACCTAATTCTGGCATCCCATTTTTCATTTCAAAACTGTTTCTATGATTGTTCTGATTAGTCTGTGCAATGCTTGTACTGGAACAATCACTCAATAATTCACCACTTGAGAGTCCAAAATCAGTAGCCGCACAATTTGATATTCCACTTTCTTTACTCTTCTCCTCCTTCCGAAATTCAGTTTTATCGTCAATGACGTGAACATCAAATATAATTGGCTCTGAATCAAGTATGGAACCACGCAGAGTATCACATACTTCGGTTTTGTGTTCCCTATATTTCTCAATATTGTCTCCACAACATGAACGAATTTCCCCAATCCCACTGCAAGTTTGGACTGTCTCAGATGTCACCTCAGCAAAAGAAGCCTCATATGTTGGAGGCCAGTTTCCATTATTACCATCGAATTTTCTTTTCTTGATCTCTTGCTGCATATAGGAGGGCTCCCCTTTCAGATCAGACGAATGTGAAGGCTTTTGTCCCAATTCACCGGTCATATAACTCATATTTACTTCTGACTGCACATTTCTTAAGCATTCCATCTGTCTATAAGCTTCAACTTCTTTCTCCAGAAAATGATTCTCCCTATCCCTCCTAACAAGGATCTCTTTCAGAATGCTCTTCTCCTCTTCCTCGTAAGCAAATTGTTCTTCTATTATTCTTTGGTACTGTCTTGCTTCCATTTCTACTGCCGCCTTATCTGCTTGAAGACGCAATATCATGGCCATGGCTTCATCAGCAGCAGTTGCAGAAGCAGCTCTTTCCTTCTCTAACTCTAATTGAAGAGCAGAACAAGCAACTTTCTCTTCTCTAAGAGCTTCTTCCAACATTTTGATCACATTTTCTTCATTTCCAGAACAAACCGAGATGTTTCGAGCATTGCATATTAACTTTTCAACAGATGATGAATCATTTCCTTTGACCTTATTCTTCCCAAATAATCCACTCTGTCCAAAATTATCGCATGTTCTCTCACCCAGATCCAAGCCAGCTGAAGCTTTCCCATCATCTGAAATTGCACGATAACAAACTATAGTAATAACCTTACGACAACATTTGTCATATAGAGCAAAAAATGGGAAATCACACTTCAATAAAATTCAACTATCAATTCCTTTTTGCAGCCCTTCCAACAGACGGGGATTTTGACCCTCTAGCAAAGTTTTCAAAAACAAGACAACTTTGAACAATATTTCAATTTCAACCAGACATGAATTATACACTCAAAACCACATATGATTTATACCAGAAGAGTAATAACCAAAACCTTTAGCCAAAAAGTAAGTTGAATTTTAACAGAACACTTTCAGATAAAAAGTTTGCTCACCTCCAAGACCATCTTCTTTTCTAAAGATTTGACTTTTGATGTCACTCCCATTACAAGCAGAACAAGAAGCACCAGCAATAACTGATTGCGTAGATGATGATTTTCCGTACCCAAGAGCCGATCTCCTCCTTCGACGAGTCCCATACCTTATCTTCTGGTTCACAACTTTCTTCCCTTTGGCATCAAACCCACTTTCTCTATCAACTAAGTTTTGCAGTTTTGGGCCGGAAAACGAACTAGAAGACACTTCATTCTCCAATTCGAGGATCCCATGATCAGACATCCGATGTGAACTCATCCTCGTATGCAAATTGCAAGGGTAATGACCAAACCACATCAAATCAAAGGGGAATTTGCTCTTGATCAACATTTGGACTGTAAAAATATTTCTTCTTGGCCAATCAATGAGTAGTTTATGCCAACATATGTTCTCGTTCTCATACCATAACAACCCAGTACAAGGGCAAGGCAAGCAGAGTCCAAATGGATTACAGAATTTAGAAGCAAAAAATGCAAAAGTTGACCCCCACAGCAAGAAATAAGCAAGTGCAAGGTCAATAAAAGCTCCAATAAGACCACAAAACGTCCATGGACGAATTGTGTAAGTAGCCATTATTTACTAAATAGTCCAAGATCCCACCTTTTCTTGTCGAATTTTCAGAAGTAACCGAGTTTCAGAAATCGAAATTGAATAATACCCATCAAGAATATGCAAATACTGAAGACAACCCACCATCAGAAAACCTAGATTACAACAAAAATCTAAGTGAAACAGTGCATAGAGAACCAACCATCAAAAAGAAAAAACAATATCATCTAAGAAAACTAAAGTGCAAGCAAACGGCGACCATAGCCTTAACTTCACCGTAAACATAGTTACTAAAGCAGTAGAAAGACAGCACAGAAAAACCTGGCTTCTAGAGAGAATTATACAACTCCTTTAAAGTTGAATCGATTGTCATCGAAGATTCGTGATGATTAGATCAAGAGCCAACTTTTTTAAAAGATTCCCACGTGGGCACGGAATGGTCCGCGTATGCGAAGCCGCAATTTTCTGGCTTAGGTGTTATTATGACAAAAACGACCAGCTGTTTCGCGGTTTTGAAAAGCCAAAACTGAGCAAACGAAAGGCAGTAGCAGGTTCATGGGTAGATAACATTTTAATCCCTGAAGTTTTCCAAACAATAATTAATGAAAAGTATTTTACAAATAAGTCCTAATAGGAGGTAATTTATATTTAAAAAATAACTAAAATTAGAGATTAATTTATTATTTTAGCAAATTTTACAGAATAATTTATAAGAAATGTTTACATGAATCCATTCCGCCTTAACAGTTTCTTTGCTTTGAGTTTTCCCCTGTGCATTTTGATGTTGTTCTATGAACGCTTGCTATTCTTTTTTCTAGTATTGTTTTTTTTTTGCTGCCTCTTTCAGACTTGATGTTCATATCTCCCCAATTACAGAATAATTCATTTTTATTATTGTTTTAAAATAAAATATCTGTAAATTCAAATTTAATTGAAAAATAAAAACGTAATTATTTGATATTCTTTTTGTGTAAGTTATTTTTTTAATCTTATTTATCATAATTTTTTAATTTATAAAGAATAATATGTACTATATTTTTTATTAGACGTGTATTAGAAGTTAAGAGTTTCTATATTACAATTATGACTCTACATTGTTATAGACAGGTCTACTTCTACTTTAATAATAGGAATCTATCACTTATTAGAATTGGGAGTTTAATTTTAACTCCAGTTTAGGGTCTACATATCTACCTTAACTCACAATAATAAAAAGGGTTTGCCCACACTTATTTACTATAGTACTCCAAGGGGATCCTTGATCACCATACATCTTTGTATTGTGTGTTGAAGGTATATCTGGGCTGGTTGTTGAATAAGACAGTTGCTGATGGGACTGTTTCTACAGGACGCGTGGCTGGGTCGAGTCCTATTATTTCCCACTAGTTATTTGATGATGATGGTATCTTATTTTTTGGTGCTGGTAAAGTTGAATGTGAGGCTGTTGTGAAGATCTTGTAGGAGTATGAGAGGCCGTCAACCCAGCGGATGAATACTACAAATCTGTCTTTTTCTTTAGTCACAACACCCCTCAGAATAAAAGGGAGGAGGTAATGAATATGTTGGGAGTCCAGAAGTTGCTACGGGCTGATAGATATTTTAGGCTTCCCTTTGGTGATTGAAAGGACTAAAGAAGGGGCTTTCTATTCGTTGAAAGAGAGGCAGTGATCCAAAGTCAGTATGTGCAGAAATAGCTTGCTTTCTCAAGCAGGTAAACTGATTCTCTTGCAGACGGTAGCACAAACCCTTCCAGTATACATTACGAACAGTTGTTTGTTGCATAAACAGTTGTTGAATGATATAAATGTGATTATGCCGTGGTTTTGGTGGGGGAATGGTAGGAAAGAGAGGTCTTTGCACGGACTTCACTGGAGGTCCTTGTGCTTCTCAAAGTCGGATGGGGGATTGGATCTAAAGGACTTCGAAGCTTTAATTTAGCTATGCTCTGAAAACAAAGGTGGAGGTTAGTACAAGATGAAGGGTCACCGTGTTATATGACGCTAAAAAGAAGGTATTTTCTGGATACAACATTCTTGAGGGAAGGATTAGGAACAAACCCCTCTTATACTTGGAGAAACATTTTAGCATGTAGGACAGTTATTGATAAAGGTTCTCAGTGGAGCGTGGGGGATAGCAGGAGGATTGATATATGGGAGGATAAATGGATAAATGAAGCCCCAGGATTAAGAACAACATCAAATTCAGAGGTACAACCTACCCCTATGCGGGTTGAGTTATTGATCGATTCTGCTAATAGGGGTTGGAATTTTGACGTGTTAAAAGAGGTTGTCTCACCCGAGAATGTCGAAAGGATAATGCAGATTCATTAAAGTAAAGCGTCCCACGAGGATAATCTAATATGGATAGATGGGGTAACAGGGAAGCTTGTGCTTGGTCCATCTAAAACCTCCAATGGATCTGAAATAATTCAAGTTACTGGTTGGGCACCTTGATTCTCATCATTATGTGTGATCATTTGAGCTATGTTCTTTTTTCAGTTGTTTCTCGTGCGGCTATGTTCAGTCTGCAGAGGTTATGGCCATAAAATTGTGTTCTGAGCTTGCAGAAGCATCATTTTTTTTCAGATTATTTTTGAGTCAGATTCCCTACTGGCTATATCAGAATTAAAGCGAGAGGGGGAATCTCTACTTTTAATTTACATAATTCGTCTGTTAAATTTTGTCTCTATTTCTTTTGTTCACGACAAGAGAGATGCTAATAAATTTGCCCATAATTTAGCCCCCTCTGATTGTTAAATAGAGAAGAACGGGTGAACTTCTCTACTTCCTGATTACACGAGATTATTAATGAGTTTCTTTTCTTTCAAAAAAAAAATTATCCATTCGAGCTAATTTGTTTGGAAATTAACCAAAAATAACTCATATATATATATATAGCGTCTATTAGAAATAATATATATAATAAATTTTTAATCAAAAATAACCTATTTTAATATTTACGATTAAAAATATTTTAACATAATTATTAAATTTATCAAACTATCTTTATTTTTACTTTATCCTTTTTTAAACCCTAATTTTTTTACTTTTCATCTCTACCCACTTCACCTCCTTATTCTCTCCAACGGATCAACAATTTTTCAAGTGCGATAACATTTTCAATCAACTATTATTTAAAATAAGTTTAAAATTTTACTCTATACATTATTTATTTTATTGATAAATTGAATTTAAAATGTAAAATGAGCATTTGATTGAAAAAATAAATAATGCATGTAAGTTATATAAATTTAATATTATATGTATGTTGTCTATTAAAAAGAACTATAATATATATGTTTTGGAATTTTTGTGAAGTTTGCATTGTAATAAAAAATTTTATTTAAAATAAAAGTTAAAAAAAATTGAGTAAAGTTGCCTTTCGAGTGTGCTACACTCAAAAGTGGCATTTGCCATCTTAATTTTTTTTTTTTTAATATTATTAATTATTAATAAATTAAATAAGAAATAAGAAATTATTAAATAATTATTAAGAGTATTAATTATTTATTAATATATAATAAATTAATTAATAATTTGGAATATTATATTTATAATATTATTAATAGATATGTAATTAATTAATATAAAATATTTTATTACCATTATAATATTTAATTGAAATATTATAATTAACTATTTTATTTAAAATATTAATTAAAAATCTTTAATAAATAAATTGCATAATCTTATTAAGAAGAATAATATTTAATTAATAAATAATATTTAATTAATGGTGGTATTTAATTAGTAAATTTTTATTAATATTAATATTGAATTATGTAAATAATCAAATATTATTAAAAATATTATTTATTAAGGAATAAATTATTGAATAATTTCTTCTTTTATTATTAAATATTACTAAATCAATAAAATTTAGATGAATTATTAAGCATATATTTTATGTCAATGATCAAAATAAAATATTATGTAATTAATTATTAATAATAAATTATTAACAATAATTTCATATTTAATTTATAACGAAATTATATTAATAATATTTAATTAATAATGAACATGTATATAATTAATAATTAATTTTATTGAATAATAAATATTTAAATTACTAAAGTTAATAATAAAAATATTTAATTGATATTACAATAATTAATTCAATTATATTAAATTAAATATGGTATAGAAAATTTATTTAATAAATAAATAATTGAATTAATTATGCAAATTTGCACTTTATGTAATTAATTTAAAACTAATACATTCTTAGACTCAATGTAATTAGTTAATTAATAATTTTTATTTACTTAAAGAATACAATATTTAAGTAAATAATAAATATGTAAACAATATTTTAGGAAATAATTAATTAACATTAATTCAATTACTTAAAAAATAATATAAATATTTTATTAATTAATAAACAAATATAATAATAATATTTAATTGACATTACAATATTTATGTTTATTATTTTAATTAAGCACTTTATGTATAATAATAATAATATATTATTAAAATTTTGTTTTAAATTTTCTTGTTTACAGGTAAAGATATTTATATTGAAGTGAAAAGAAGATGACTATATTAAAGCTAATGTTACATTATTGTCACATTTGCGTGATGTCAAATTGATACGAGAGAAGTTAATAAGGGAGCAACACATATTACTCAGACAGACATGCCTATGACATTTTCTTGACATATAATTCGATCTCTCTTTTTTAAAAAATTTAATACATTACATGCTTCAGCATGAGATTAAGTATACTTATGAGAATAAGGATGCAATGTAGTTTATTGTTGGGGGTAGTCTTACAAAGTTCAGTCATAAAGATTTTGCATTGATTACGAAGTTGAAATTTAGTGCATTTTTTACAATTAAATCACAAAGTGATCATCTCTGAAATTGTTATTTTAGTAAAAGAGTAATGATTACATCATAGGAGATTAGGCAGGTTTATTTCGATCTTAATATAAGCACGTAAGATGACCTAGATACGGTCAAACTATCGTTATATATGTTAGTATAGCAACCTATTTGTGAAAAAAGATACAGACATCATTCTAGCATTTGCTACTACATATTCTTGATAATTTAGATAAGTTTAATTAATATCCGTGGGGTTCTTTAAGTTAGTCATATGCATACCAATGTTTGTATAATGAGCTTATCATGTACGTTACTATTGATAAAAAGAAGGCTTATAATATGACAAAAAAGATTAAGGTATAAGAGAAAAAATATCAAATCTATTTAGTTTCGTATAATTGGGAGGAATTTTTTATTGCATTTTAAGTAGAGTAATCTAATTTTGTTTAAGTAATTTATCGAGTATTATTCTTTTTTTTTTGGATAGTTATTTTTAATATTATAATTTGTGTAATTATAATATTGTGAGAATACTTTTTTTTAAGTTTAGATTTATAAGGTCATGTTTTTAGTGAAGTCAACTTTTACTAAGAAAACAAATGATATGCACCACGTATGCTTCGATGGCGATCATTGAAAAAAAATAATAGATCGCACGTTATTAATAAGCATATTTTTCGTGCACATTTGGTAAGTTATTATATCGATATTGTGATATTTAATTTGTCTAACCAAATTAATTTATTTATATATTTAATTACAGGCACCTAAAGTATTACAGTGTGTTAAGAAAACTTTTGAGGATCGTCTACAAAATAATTTTATTTATTATATAAACACAATCATTGAACAGCCAAATGAGCCATATTCTTTATTATTCGTTGATATTCATATGACGCATGATAGATATGGCATTCCCAAAGTATCACTATTGAATAGTAGACTACAAAAGGTTACTTATAATAAACTCTGTGTAACATATTAATAAAAATTTTATGATGTTAATAAACCTAACTTGGTATTTCAGAATAGACGTCCTCATCAATCTAATGAAGAGTTTATATGAGAGAAAGTAATTAAAATGCACGATGGCATTCATGAGACATCAATTCGAGATTCATCAAGTCATTTACCTCAAATATTGAGTCCAATATCGAGTCTTATATTATATCACTCACCTTAAGTACAAAGTAGCATCATGTTCATTGTTCTAACATGAGATTCTGCCTCTTATTCACCTCAGATACCAAGTGGATAGGCATATAATGCTCCATAATGAGATTTTACTTCTTAATCACCTGGTAGGCCTATAAGCATGGAGTTTAATGCCCTAATACATGATTCTACTCCTTATTTATCTCAAATGCAAAATAGCATAGTGAGCTCTGATTATTATAGGGATATTTTATGTGAGCTTCGAACTTTAAGTATGATTTTTGTTGAGTTTGCCCATCAACAAGAAGAGTACGTGCATCAACTAAAGGATACCTTTTCTCATTTTACAGAGTTCGTACAATAATATGATGAGCATGCCCTGTAACTAGAGGATACTTTTCTCATTTTATTGAGTTTACACAATGACATGAGGAGCATACCCAGAGACAAGAAAAACGTGTGCAGCGATTAGAGGAGGCTTTTTCTCATTTTGTTGAAGACACGTAACAGTGGATGCATTTATATAGTAGCACATATGTTCAGGTTTGTGTATTTTTTTATTTTTTTTATTTCTATGTTATTAAATTAATGAATATTATGATTGAGTTGTGTTTAATATAATGATGGTTACGTAATAAAATAGATTACAGAGTATGTTTATTCATACAAGAACTTTGTTTGTATGCTTATATTTTAGGAAAAATTCTATAACATTTTTTTAAGCTCCTAAATTTTGTTATATAATTCTTATTTTTTAGAATAAAGGAATATGATATGCCAACTACTCAAGATATGAGTGCTATAGATTTAATTGGGACGGGTATGAATATGAATGCTAAGAATTTTGTCAAATAGAGTATGGGTGTTGAGGAGGGTGATATTCAAATTTTGGAGGATTTAAATGTTGAGAATATAAGTGCACAAGATATAGGTGTTGTAGGAGAGGGTAAGAGTTATTTCGGCTGAGTATACAAGAAGAGTCAAAATAAAAGGACACCATTGTTGACGTTGTCCAAAATTTGACGTAAAGAAAAA
>JAWDEX010000002.1:2892877-2914783 GCA_035221805.1 Trichilia hirta | reverse complement strand
TATTAAGTTCATCGCTGGTTAATGCAACATTTGTAAGTTTACTTACAGTAGATGAAGGTCCTCCAATTCTCCGAAGGTGTCTGGAACTGTTCCCTGTAAGCTATTGTTTTGTAAGTCCCTTCATGTTAAAATATTAAAAATGCAATTTAGTATCATCTTCTGGGTCAATATCTCAACCGGTAAATTTGACTGAATAGGTAGAAGATTAAAACTTACAGAACTTGGAGGCTAACTAAGTTTCCTAAACTGGAACCAAAGGAAGTTAGCCTATTGAAACTCAGGTTCCTGAATAATTTAGTAAGACAATATTATCTTGCTAATTAATTGGGAAAAAGGATTAGGTGATGAGTACTCTTCGGGGATTACAGTGTTTGAAGATGTTGCAAGCTATCCAAATTCTGTATCTCTCCAGATAGTGATGTGTTATGCAAATCCCTGAAGTATAAAACCATCTAATACTGTAAGCAATGGTGTGTAAAAGAATATAACATGAAAACAAAAGAATGTTTTATGAAGTTAAGGACATTACAGTGTTTTAAGATCTAATAAGTCACCGAATGTCGGGCTGATCGACCTCAAATTGATGCCTGAAAGTTCCCTAATAGAATATTTTTAAGTCCATGTCAGAACATTTTTAGCAGAAAGGCAAGATGAGATTAACCTGTAAAACAATCGTCTTTTATGTACATACAATGATGTAACAAGATTTCCTTCGCATCCAATACGATCCCATGGTGTAGGAGAACATGGATCATCCAGCCATCCCAAATCTAAACCAGTAGACTGCTCAATAACCTGAAGTGCTGAAACTGCAAGTAAATTTTGACAGAACAAGAGGTGTGAGTAATATGAGTATTAAACAATCAAGTCCATGCACTACCCAAAGAGAATGGCACCTGTTGTTGATGAAGTTTCCGATGGAATATCGACAATTTCATATACCTCGAGTGCATTGACCTGAGGGTAGAACCTGATACTCTTCATTGTAATGTTCAAATTATTGATTCCCTTCCGCATAAAATATAGGGCACCAGCTTCTGAGTTTCTCACTGTGTAATTTGATTCTGCAACAACCCCATTAATCAATACATCAAAAGTGGGGGAGACTGGAAGAATCCCGGCGAAATAGAGGACAATATAATAGTCCCCTAGAGTATCTAGACGAAAATTGTAAGTCATCACATCTCTTCGCGCTAGAACTCTCGCAGTTTGAAGAACAGCTGCTGGTGGACTCTCCTGAATACCTGAGAAGCTTAAGCTCACAAAGGTATTAAACCCTGTCGACACATGAAATGGTGCATAGTCTTCGTCAGCATCCCATATCCGATCATATGGATCCGAAGGGTACCTGTTTAATCACAGAGAGATCAATAAAATCAGCACAAGATTGAAGGGATTTTCATCAAACCTCGGAGTTCTTACCTTAAAGAGCCATTGGTGTAGCCACTATTGATCCGATAACTCTTTCTGAGCAACTTATTTGGCAAATCTCCAATCGCATTATGGTACGCGCCTTGAGGAAGTGGTCGAATTTCAAGGGAAGATATAACAGGAGATCCTCCATCTGGGATTCGGTGCGTACAGAATGAGGCTGTGTCCTTAATAACTGGCCATACAAACTCTTCAGTCCACGGATCATTGGTGGCGAGGTTTATAGCACTAATGATAGCCGTCCCAAGAGACACAAAAAAAGATGGGGGTTTATTTAATCCATCATAGTTCCTGTACAGAAACTTTGCTCTAACAAGAGCTAACGACGACACATTCTTCACTGGTAGCCTATAACATGTGTGACCTTGAGAACCTGGAAAAAATCGAACACTAGATGATGAATCGCCGTCAACGTAGCTAGTGGTCGTTGTGTTGCCTGTGCTTACATAGGCACTGTCTGAGACCCATGAAATGTTCGATGAATCAACGTAATTCTCAGTTACACCACAAGCCAGACTCAAGAAACCTGTCACATACACACACATCAAATAGAGCAAATATTATTTAAGCTCAAAATATACTACATATCAGCCAAGAGGTTGCTCAAAAGGTTTGCAAGGAAGCAGCATATACCATCTTGATCACAGAAAGCAACAAGCCAAAAGCTAGAAAACAGAATGAAACAGACCCAGAAGCAGTTGAGAGCCACGAAAACTGACCCTTCAACAGAACCCATTTGAATTGTACAATCTTCGAAAGAAGTAGCCACACATTATAAGTACAAGAAAAGGCTGAATGTAACGGTCGGGAAAGAATAGAGGTTATGATTAAGAGTAAGTGGAGTTCATTATTATGGTTTCTTCTAATTTGCTATCATTCGTTCTGCATTATATTGGCGCTGGTACTGTTGTGTACTGTACTACAACAGTGGGCAGTAGTTAGCTCAAAAGCATCAAGGAGAACAAGTGTGGAAGTTATGACTTAACAATCATTACTTCGAAATATGTTGATGCTTAATGGACTTAGCATAGTGCAATGATATATCCAGTTCTCATTTTAGCTTTGCTTTCAATTTCATTTTTATGTATCTTCCATATTAAGGAAAGGAAAGTTCATAAAATGCCCTTCCTTTTCTTAATTTCTCATGGATCAATGATGAAAGTTTTCCTTTTCCTCAACTACCGTTAATAAAGGAACTATATTATATTAATTAATCTGCAAGATCAAATGCATTGCATTGTATTTTATTTTTCACTTTGATTTGCTCAAGTCAATTGCCAAACAGTTCAATCGGACCCTGGAAAGATAAACGTTCAAAGACGATCAAAACGATGTCAGTTAAACAACGTCGAAACTATCAACTAGTGATTTAAATAAATGATAAATACAAATCCTTCTAGCAAGTTTCAGAATAATACAGTCAACTAATATCAGAATAATTGGCAACTTCTTAGAGAACTAGAAATGGGATGCCTTCTTCAGGGAGAGAACCCATTTGAAACCAGTGCTGGCTGCAAAGCAACGCGAAGAGGGTACAGGGATAAGATCGAACTCCCGCAATGTTATGAAGGTCATGGCTTCGAGATTACTGAAAGAAAGCGCTTCGTCGTTGATTCACAGCTCAGGGGCATCATTAAGGTGGCGTTGGTGCTCATATTACTGGCAATTACAAGACCGACAGCATATCATGAACCGAGGGAGAACTGAGAAATTTGATTTTGCATGGAATTTTTGACACAAGACACTCCAATTGTTATGGAAATCGAAATTTGATCTGGGTCCAACACAGTTTATATTCAGACGACAAGTTGTATGAACTTAGCAACCAAACAAAACAATAACAATAATACCAGTAGTATATCTTGAAATATAACAAAATCATTCTACACCCATGAAGAAGAAAAATGGATAATCACTCGAGTTGTATCAAATTCTGAGCCTCTAATAGTCTTGAACAAATTTGGAAACTGCAACAAATTTCAACACAGTAGTAGTACTCAACAAAATTGTAATCAACTAGCTACCCACTATTCAATACTTAACAGAAGCAAGGATCTCTACTTGAGAACCAAGTTTCTCTTCTGCAACCTTCTCAGCCTTAACCCTGAGTTTGTTAAGCTGCTTCTTCCTTTCATACGACACGTGGGACCTCTCCTTTCGCTTCTTCTCCAGTTCCTGAGGGACTCACAGATACATAATTAGCAACATAATTCACATGCATATTTAAGTCATCAAATATATAAAATCAATTTCCTCGACAACTAGATAAAACAAAATAAATGTATGGCATCTACCACATAAATTTTACACACCACCCAACAAAGAAGTAGTAATCAAGAAACTAAGAAGAGCTAAGAATAGGAAAAAGAGATTAAAAAACAATAAACAATGAATAGTACAACTCATACATTACCACCACATTCTAAAATTTAAGTCAAATGAACAATTAATGAGACAATATCAATTTTCTCATAGCCATCATACCAAATTACAAACTCTAGTACTCAAAGCAGAATAAACGTCAAGTGTTCTTTTCATTCTATTTTAAAAGGTTTTAGTGCACAAATAGTTGCTTATTTCCGAAGTAGTTCAAATCTTTCATTGGTCAAAAGTTCAAACAACCAACAAAGGACATCCCAAGTGAACAATGGCAAAAGCTCTGAGAAATAAAATGGCAAAAGCTATATTAAATGGATAACAATCTTACGCAAAGGGGTTGAGTACGACAAAATACAAAAGTACATGATATGACTAGCAATAATGAGCATCAACTAACCAAAAAAATACAGTAAAACTAAGGAAAAAGCAATAGACAACAACTGAAATTTCTTGTCTAAGATATACAACTCAAGCATGTGCTACAATTATAAGAACAAGAACAGAGCCATACTACATGTCACAGTCAATTTTTTTAATGAGGTACATTCACAAATGCATATCTTCATCTTCATCCCATTCCAGAAAACATAATGGCCAATTACATTACAGTTCACAATCAACAACAACAAGTACTAATATAATATGGAAACAGAAATTAAAATCATCTTTATAAACAAATAAACAGACCAAAAGAAACCAAAGAGTTAAAACTCACCCTGATGGTGTCATAATGGTTCCATCCGACCTCAGATGACAGGCGGCCCAAGATGCAATACTTGTGACCCTTTTGAAGCCTCAACACCCTAATATTACAATTATTTCAAAACCCAAATGTGAAAAACAGTCAATGTTATTTGAATGCATACACGAGGAACAACTGAAATTAAAAGATACTGACTTAGACAACGCAGACTTACTTTAGAGCATCAGGGATGACCATCCTCTTAGTCTTGTCATATGGTGCAGGGATCCCTTCATAAGCCTTCAATCGGGCAAGTGCAGCAGCTCCTCGCTTCGTCTTATGTGGTATCATTCTGCAACAACAATACAATAAATAACTAATCCACAACCTTAAAATATATATAGTGTCCATTTTTGTCACTGAGAGAGCATAATAAAAGATGGGAAGTCAAGAATTTGATTCCTAAAACCCACAATACTTCACAAAGGACAAATGCCACACTGAACTCCACCTAATCCATAAAACTTGAACACATCATAGTCAGTTAACCTAATAAAGTCAAATCACCATAGATATCAGTAACTCTCTCAGTTTCCCAGCTATTAAAAAGAGGGTTTACGACTTCAAATAAATCTAAAATCCATTGCCAGAAGATTCAGGGATCAAAGTACACATTTTCAGACATACAGCAAAATCATTAAAAATTTTCAGCAATACGAAAGTATATTGACACCATTACAGCCTACTAACTAAACTTTAAGAAAGAAAAACTGGTTTACCTAAGCTAAAGTTTAAGCTTCAAACTCGTACTAAACCAAGTACATTCAAGTAACCTCGTGTACTTCATCTTCTGTCACATCCAATTCATTTCACTCAGCGTATTCTCAAAAGCAAGCAGTTCTTTCATTAAACAAAAAACAATAAACACAATGAAGGGATTACGAGGCAAACCCGCGAACGGTGCGCCAGAAGATCTTTGCAGGTGCTCGAAAGTGAATAGGACCATGTGAAGGTTTTGTGTTCATGCGCTTTCGAAGGAACCTCATGTACTTCATCTTCTGTCTAACAAGACCACCGGACATGCATATCTCCTCACACCGGACCACCACCACCTTCTGTCCATTAAGGAGCTCCTTCGCCACGATCGACGCAAGGCGTCCGAGCATATGGTGGCGAGCATCCACCACCACTCGCTTCGCGCAGACTCCCGATCCCGACACCATCGTTGCTTGTCGCCTTACCTTGTCTGCTGTCTCTCTCGCGCGCCGGGGGGCTTCGGAGTGTGAAATTTATATGAAAGACATCTGCAACAAGGGTTTCTAGGGTTATGGGCAGCTGTCGATCGGGCTTAGAATTTTGACTAATTGGGAGGCTTTGGGCCCATTATAAATATTATGAAAGCTTCTGAGTTTGGGCCCAAAGCTCGGATTATGGATTATTTGGGCCGAAGCCTACACAATTTAGCTTATTATGTTTATTAGATGAATACTGCATTTCATTTCGGTGGTTTATTGGTTTTAAGTCACAATCAATATAAAATAAAAATTTTAAATATTAAATATAAACATAAACATAAACATAAAAATATGAAAATTTTACTAAAAATTAATATTATTAAATTTTTTCTTAATACAAATATCATATTTTTAAATAAAATTATAATTTCTCTTAAGTGCAATATTGATATTAGGAGATTATTTTTTTTAATATTGCTGGTTTTCACTTATCTTTAAAATTAAAGTCAGAAAAGTATTTGATGGGTATGTACACATTCTTTCTTTACTAATATTCACCATATTATAATCCTAATCATGGTTTTAAATTTATAACATCTCAATCCTAAAAATAATTTATTACAAAAGTACTTCAATCTAATCTATTATTAATAAAAAATTAGCATAACCTAACAAAATAATGCTATTGATAATACATATCTAACACCCCACTAACTCAACTTACAACTATATCAAAAAAGAAGTTTATTTAATTGCCTAGTCAAATTTAGGAGGAAAGAGAGGAAGACTATGAGAATAATTACTCTTGAAATTGTAATTCAGAAGAATAAAGTTCTATTTGGCTTCCATTCAATAGAAATCAAAAACCCAATGTAAATTTTGTTAGTTTCATAGATAAAAATAAAAATATTTGATGGAAGATGTTTAAATAAAGAAACTATTTTAATATTTATGTGATAATATTATATAATTACATTATATTTTAGAAAATAAAGTTAAAATTTATGAGAATAAAAAGAAAACAGTTGTATACATAAAGATTGCATACTAATATTAATGTTATCAGTGATTAATTGATGGTGTAATTTGATTTTCCAACTTATATTTTAGTTAATATTCACATTTATTTAAAAAAAAATAATGATATTAAATATTACTGAAAAAATGAGTAAAATATTATAAAAAATTAATATTATTAATTATTTTTTAAATTTCGCTTTCAAATCATATAAGATATACCACAAATTTGAATCAATTTATATATTTTTATTATTTAATATAGAAGAATTCAAATAACTTAAGGTTATTTTCACGTAAAAGAGTAAGGTAAATTCAAAATTTTGTCATGCAAGTTATTTTTTTATTTATTTAAAAATATTATAAAAAATAAATTCAGCCTCATCCTAATTTTATGACACAAATTTGAATCATAAATTTCTTGTATTACTTTAAAAAATTATTTTTTATTTTTATCTTTTGCTTGTTCATTATAATTTGAGCTTTCATTAATTATACTAAATTTATATATGACAAAATTTTAGTGCACGAGTGCACGGTTAGTTTCTTATTATTATATTTAAATATAAAATATTTTAAATTTTAACAGTTGAGTTTATACAATAAAATATTTTACATAAAAAAAATAATTATTCAATTTCAATTTGATACAATCGAAATTTTATCACGTACTTAGTATCACTGCAGTGTGGTTCTGTACATGATCTTAATTGATTCAGGACAGATGTTATGTGATCTGCGGACATGTACCCTAAAGGGGTGAGTGTCTGACTTATGTATAACCGGCCGGCGTAATAATGACTGAGTATAAGAATTTTTTCGTCGTCTAAAAAAGAAAAATTATTCAATTTAAGAAATAACGACTATGCTTTACTCGAAAGGGTGAGTTAGAGCCTTAGAAGAGGACAACAATAACTGAAATGCAAATTATAGAAAAAAACATAAATAAATAATGGCGGTTTATTAAAGTTTCAAAATAGATGAGGCAAAAATAGAAATATATTAAAGTCAGAGGACCCAAAACAGAAAACTACAGAAATGTAGGTAGTTGATGAGAAAGGCAGCCTATCACTTCTCACCAACCCAATGCCGGCGGATCATTACGCAACAACTGAAAGTTTTTTCTGTGGGACTGCACCATCCCCTCTCTCATTTACCTTTTCAAATCCAAACCAGTTCTGCTCAGCTACTGAACATAAGAGTTTCACCTTTCTTCCATTTTTTTTTAAAAAAATCTTCCCTTGTTTGTTCTTAGAGTAACAGATGGGTGGAGGGGGCAAGGTCTACACTTTGGCTGACGTCTCTGAGCACAACAACCGCAAGGACTGTTGGCTTGTCATTGAGGAAAAGGTATTATGCCCTTTCGGTTTTATGATTCAATTTTATAAAACTATGTTTTGTCTGTGATTTTTATTTGATGGGTTTTCTTTTTTATTGACCACAAATTTGAACTGGTTGGATCTTGGTGGATTATTGTTTGAACCTTTTGCTGGTAGAATTCCGAGTTTGTCTTTAAGTCAATACTTTGATGATGACTGAATGTCTGTGTAATCATATTTGGAATTTTTTGAATCATCCTTTTGGTTCTTTTGGCTTGACTTTTGGTTGTTATCTCTTGTTTATGTGGATACTTGTTTCTTTTGTTATAACTAATCCGTACGCAAGATATCAATTAGAAACACTATCGTTTGATTTGGGGGAGAAGACTGGGAATTTGGGAAGATGTTGATTTTTCAACATGATGGATCAGTTTCTTCCCCTTTCATTGTGGGTTCTGATAATTGACCTTCAATATGTGATTTCATAATTTACATGTCCAGTGAGATTATGATTTGGATCTCTTTATAGCCGTGAAAATAACATTAGATTGGGACATATATTGATTGATTTAATTGAAAGATCAGTGAACAAACCAGCTCCCTCCATTTGTTAGCCTGCGTTACTTTAAATGCCTCACTCGTGGTTATTAAAGATGAAATGGAAATCTAGGGTTCAATCATTCGTGCTTTTTATTTTTTTGGGGAAATATCTGACTGTTAGTTTGGATGTAATTTTCTTTTCTTTCCTCTTTTTTGGTAATTGGATTGACATGTCTGTTTCGATTGTTCTTATGGAAATACATATTCCGTATAATTTTTCATCATTTTATTATTTGCAATTATTTATTATCTTTTGGATTTTGAATGGAATTGCGAGCAGATTGTAGTTATTTGTGTCAAAGAGTCTATGTTTTTTGACTAGAATTTTAATTGCTTTGAGTATAATGCTTGTCCCATGGAGAGTTGGTGAAAAACCAATCTAATTTTAAAACTATACTCGAATTAGTTTTTATCTGCTTGCAGAAAAAGGTATTAGGATCTTTTGATTTTTCTGGTATCTTTGTTTATCTGGGTGTGTGGAGGTTAAAATTGGTGCTCTTACTTAATGGATTGTGACGTATAGAGTATGGAACAACAATATGATAATGGGGGGAGCTTTGCATGGTTAGTAGTAACCTTTTGCAGATCATGGCTTTTTACAAGTACTTGCTTTTTCATAGAGAAGTGTTGTATAGAGAATTGACATATATTTTGTTATCTAATAGGCAAAAATGTTCATTTCTGAAAGTGCAAAGCATATTTCTGCACTTAATTTCTGTGCTTTGTCAGGGAGAAGAAAACTTCTAACTAGGCTCCAGACCTCTAATTACTATATCAATGGTGGCAGTGCACATTAGAGCTCTAAAAATGTCAAATTAGCAGACATGAGAATCAGTTTGCTGTATTCTTGAATTGGTTTTCATTTTGTCTCAAATGATTGTTAATTGGAATATCCTTTAATCCTATGTATTAATATGTCAAAACAGGTATACAATGTGACAACGTTCTTGGACGACCACCCTGGTGGTGACGAGGTATTGTTGTCTGCCACAGGTATGTTAGAAATTACTACAACTTTTTGCCTTAATTGTATTGTCTCACTTCTGCTCAAATCAGTGTCAAGTATCAGCCTATAAGGATTGATGACCACCATGTTTTGATATCCAACGTGCAGGAAAGGATGCGACATCAGACTTTGAGGACGTTGGTCACAGTAGCAGTGCAAAGTCCATGATGGATGAATTCTATGTTGGAGCAATTGATGCATCAAGTATTCCTTCCAAGACCAAGTACACTCCTCCCAAGCAGCCTCACTACAACCAAGACAAGACTAGGGAGTTCATTATAAAGCTCCTACAGTTCCTAGTTCCTCTGCTCATCTTGGGCTTGGCTTTCAGCATCCGCTTCTATACCAAATCCGATTGAGTATAACTTGTGAGAGAAAATTGGAGTATTTTGCAATAAAATTATATCAGTTACCAATGGACCCATTTATTGCAAGTTATTTGGAACTGTTTATCAATTCCCAATAATTTATTTTCTTGACTCTCTTAAATTTGCACTTACACCCATATAACTCGTGGGAATTTTCATTGATTCCAAGTACTCCAATGAACATATAAGACACACTAGCACTACTTTCTTAATTTTGCCCGTTATAAGAGGCCTTGTTCATTGCATTGCTCTAAACAGCATTGTTTCTATTAAATGCAGCAACTGGCATGCACAGGCCACAATAGAATTACTCCAATAAAAGACAAAAGCCTTAGAATCTTGTGACCATAATTAATAATTTACGGTAGATAGAGATTCCAGCTAATTTCGAGTTAACGAAATACACAGTATATTTGTTCTGAAGAGACATAAGGTCTAAATATAACTAAAGCGTGAGATTTGATTTCTGTTTTGGATGGATGTAATGGGATTCTTCAAGAGAGCAAAAACTTAGGATTTAACGGGATAATTTTCAGTAGGCTGACGAGAGAATTCTACACTAAAACAAAAAAATAAATAAATAAAAGCAATCCAACAACTTAGACTGCAGCCAAAATATTACTAAGCAGATATAAGATTGGTTTCTTTTTAAAGGTTACTCCGTTCCCTATCTATCTATTTATCTTAGGAAATCATCAACGTGCTCATTTCGCCAAAGATCTTTTCTTAAATTTCCCGCTGATTTTTGTCGTCAAGTGGGCAGGGAGGCAGTATATGAATGAGCAAGGTTGATTCTCTTATTCCCTCTTATCCTTCACCACAATCTGTATTGGTCGGGGAGAGTCTATTTCATTGTTCCGAGTAGTACAAACCGTTATTTACTACAAACAGTGGACCTCATCAACTTTCAAGACAAAACCTGTCTCCATTTAGCCATGGAACTTCACCACTGAAATCGTACGCTGGAATGACAATAAAGCACCAAAAAAACAACCAATCCTTCCAGCAGTTAGTACTGAGAACCATGTGTTGCCCGGAGGCTATACCTCAGGAACAAAAATTGGGTAGGAGATTCATACATCAATTTTAGTTGAGACTTGGCCTGAGCCGATTGTCTGAGTCCAAAAGATCCAGATTACAACGAGGAGAATTCCGCTGACAGGATCAGATGGTTCAATGCTAGAGGTCATTATTGTTATTATTCTACTGACAGTAACGTTTGCTTGAAATTTTCTGAAAGAGAAGACAATGTTATAGAGTTTGATCAGAAGCAGAATAAACAACTTACCATTTTGAAATCTTGCTTAAGGAAAGAGGACAGTGCGCGAAAGTCACACCATCAGAGGGTTTCTTTTGCCTTGCCAGTGAAAGATGAGGAGGATCTACAGAAGAGAGACACAGAATTTCCAGGATTTTCAATTTGTTGATTCTGGAGTATTTTGTTTTGTTTATTCCTCAGTAGAATTTCCAGACTACGATAATTAGAGATGATAATTCTATTCCCATGTTTGTATTATTGACATCAATCATGCTAGTTGAATAAAAACAAATTGAGGTTACTCAAGCACAAAGGAAAATATTGTCATAGTAAAAAATATTGTTTGCCAAAAATTAAATGGACCTGTTGATTTAAATATCTACAATGGACATTTTCCACATGTTTACATCAAATTCTTTCTTTAGATATGTAAAACTCGGACATTATCAGAGTTGTACTCTGAAAACTCATAGTTTGCATTCAAGAAGAGCGCCGATTTCACTAACTGAAAGCATCACAACTCATGTACAAAGAAGCCAAAGGGAAATTAACGAGGACAAAGAGGTCACAGAGAGCATGGCTTGCGGTTACTCAATAAACACACAGAAAGGATTGGTGATAATCCAAATTGACTAATCTGTACTGGCACATGTTCTCTCAATCACCTTAGAATCAGTTCTGTAGGAATGTTTTGATGGAGAACTTGAACCCCGTGAAGAGTTGTGTCCAAAGAAGCTCAGCTTACCAATTTTCCTCGAGAAAGAACTCATAAATTTACGGGAATGTGACTTTTGCATATCCCTCTTCATACAAACATGTTCTTTCTCCAGATCATTTAATCTCATCCGTAAACGAGCTAACTCAAGTTTCAACTCTCTGTTTTCTCGCCTCAATGATGCATAATTGTCTCGAGGAGACATTGCTGCACTGAGTGCACCACTGCTGATCCGCCATGACTGGTGGTGCACTGGCTTGTGTTCATCATCAGCATAAGAGCAGCACAAGGAATTTCGGAGCCTTAATTGCTCAAAGTAGAGAACTTGAACAATAGATTGGAGAGGAAGGCGCTCATTTTGTGCAGCATGTGCACCAGCTTCAGGTGACAGCTTTTGAAAATCAATCAGTTTACATAGCTTCTTTTTGTCTGAATCCGATAAATTGGTATGAGTCTGAATATAAATTCAGGGAAAAAGAATCAGGAATAGGAGGACTACAGATATGTAATGCCTGATTATACGTCTTCTTATGGTCCATCTTAGAACGGGGAAAAAAAAAACAAACACCCACTTGGTTTACTTTTAATCAGTCATAATTACAAGAATTAATGAGTTCTAAAGATAATAACTGAAACATTGTTATCCAGAAATAATAAAGAGAAAATTAGTAACGCACCTTCAGGTAAATATCAATGGCTCTATACAATCCATCGTGAACAGTATGTGCATGTGCCGGTAAAGCCTCTGCAATGACCATAAACTTAGCAAGCTTGAGATTTGCATCAGGAGCAATTTCAGCAAGGTAATTGTCCACCAATTTTGCTACTTTATACAAAGCAATTTGGGATGGTGAATGAGGACTATCAGGCTCAAAAACAGAGGCATCATCCATTTCATCTTCGCTATCATCTTGCTGTGCAAAATTTACCAATATCCTATGAACTGTGTCAACATCAAACAAGGTATCACCTGCATGCCGAAAGGATGGGATTAAAAGATCATCTAGAGCAGCAATATCCAACTGGGACGCAATCCGTCTCTCTAAATCAAGCCTACAAGCGACTGTGCAATCAAGCATTACTGCACTTCGCAAGAGCCCAAAGAGGAAATTTATGGGAACAGCAAGTTTCTCTACAGGCAAGAGGCTGACGATTGTCTCAACCACTTGTCGTTCATGGCCACTTGGAGCTGAAATCACTTCAACCTTCGTCTGGCCTGATGGATTCCATAGGCTGGATTTCTTTGTCAACTCCTTCTGTGCATAATTCATAAGACATGCACCAATACTCTCAGGACGAACTCCACGACACTTCATAGCCGTCATGACTCTTTGATACAAGTCAATCCGAAGAACAGAAAGATCTTCTATCCACCAGTCTCCTTCACATTTGGCATTCTTGCTCATGTGAAGTCTCCCTGAGCTGCTATACTCCAGGCGCGAGAAGCTTGAAGCAATTTGCTCTGCACAAGCCTTTGAGGCTATCGCATCTATGCAACGACTAACTATTTTTAGTTCGTCAGCAAGAGGAAGGAGGTTTTCACATTGTTGAAGCACCTCAACACACATTTCAAGGTTCTTGCAAACAATACAGTCAAGATATTCCTCAGCTCGGGAACCAAGACTATCTTTTGAAAAATCTTCAGTCATTTCAAGATAATCAGAAACGCAACATAACTGAGCCACATTTGTTGATGTAATTTCAAAGTTGATGCCATAACAGAACTTTGCTGCTAACTCAAATGCTTCAGCACCTCCTGGTAGATTAAGAAGCTCAATCCTTGAGATATCAGAATCCCTATGCTCGGCGACTAACTTGCGGATACGCCCACTTCGAGATACAAAAGGGAACTGCATTTAATTACCAATTGAGATCGCTGTGAATAAAAATTTCCTAGAGAATATATGCCCTTTACAGTGATAAAAACACACAAGTAAGAAATTCATAATCAAATACCAAACTAAACTTTAATCTGATTCGGTTATTTTGATTGGATCAGAACTAGGAGTGAATCCAAATTCCAATCTGGTCACATTCAAAATGACCAAGGGAAAAGAACGACCCATGGCTGACACCAAATATGATGGCGTATATTCTATTCATTCTTTATCAAATGTGAGCTCATTTGGAAAGAATTAACCAAAAAGAGCGAATAGAAGGGGTGGAGATCAGAATAAAGGAGACAGGAAAACGAATGAAGGTCGATGCTTTACAAGAGGCACATCACCAGGTTAATAAGTTCAGAATAAATCGATGCAAAATCTTACCTTGTGTAATGCAAATGTCCCTCCATTCACTTCTATTGTTATATCACTTGGAACATCCCGAAAAATCCTACAATAAGATAACTGCCAGTCACTGACCAAACTAAGGAAGCTTGAAACCAGTAAACAGCATAACAACAACAAAGTAAAATTCCCAAACTGACTCAAAAGCATTTGCTGCAGGCGTAAGAACACTTTTCTTTCTTGAATATGAGTATATATCCAAAGGACACTCGCTAGAATATTCCTCTCTTATATCAGGACAACATTTAGGAAAACATATGGATTTACACCAAAGTGTAAAACATAATTTACTAAAATCATTCCATCAAGTAAATGATCAAAAGTCAAAAGATCGTAGCGAAGCTATCACTTAACACAAAGGAGAATCCAAGAAGAGAGATAGAAATGCATTAAACTACTCTAAAACAAGAACTAGAGAAACAGAAAACCACCCCCTAACAGCAACGACAAGACCAAAAGAATTCAAGTTAATCTTATCATCAAAATAAAACAAACAAACCATTCACTGCATCTTTGCCGTGAAGACTTAGCCAATGAAAGCTGCGGCTGCGCATGTTTGTTTTCCATGAAGACAGAGTGAAACCCAGAAAGCAAACTGAAGTGTTACGAGAGAGAATAGAAAATAAGGAGGGTCAAGAGAGACAGAAAGAACCAGTTGGAGATATTTTTTTTGTTTAATTTCTTCAACCATTTTTGTCAGACAGTTGTTGCCTCAAAGCATAATAGATTGCAATTGTCCAAAGCAATGGGCCTCTCTGGTGGGTCATACATCCTTTTTTTCATTGGTTTTTTATACGAATTTCTGTTGTTATAAGTTTACAAGATTTGATATTAAATCTGTAAACTATTCAGATCTCTGTCTAAAGAGGAAGTATCAATTTGTCTTGTTTAAAAAGCAGGTAAAGAGGCGGAAAAGGAGGAGAAGGAAGTTCAGTTTTTTTCAGCTCGCAGAAAAAAGAAGCATAAAAAAAAAAAAAAAAACATGAAAAAAGCGGGAAGAAAAGCAGTTGTAATTTTGGACATTGATTTTCACTCTGTCCCCCTCGTTGGTAAGAACCCATTTTTGTCCCCACTCCATTTACTTTTTCATGACCTAAATTAATAATATTTATAAAAATAAATGATTTTTCTTCTTTATTTTGGGAATATCTCAAACTTAAGTCCATTTAAAATTGAGACGGTGAGATGAGCACCCAACACAGTCAAGCCAATTGATTATCAAATTTATAATATTTGTTTACTTTGTCATAAAGTAATAACATTCAAAAGAAGTATTATGTTAATTATACCACTACAACTAAAGTTAGTGATGAATAATAATTTTCAAAAATATTATGCTATTTAAAAAAAAATTAATAAATTTATTTTAAAAAATTAATAAAATAATATTATAAAAAAAATATTAGAATATAACATTATATTAATAATAATTAATAAAATAATATATTTATATATTTAATACTAAATTAAATTTAATTCATTTCAAATATAATATGATTTATTTTATTTTATTACCATTTAATACATACTATCAAATATATTGAATAAGATAATTTGAACAAATATATACAAATTAAAAGGGATGTGAAAGAGAGAGTCTTACTTGCATCTCGTATATTAGGTTGGTGGTGCCAATTAGTTGTTATCAATTCTAACTAACTAATAGATTAAATAACTAAACTAACATGGATTAATTGGCATTAATATGATATGTCACCTTGTTAATTGAACTTGATTAAATACTAATCAATGTAAACGTTGCAATCTACTCTATTTGACTCCTTACAAAATTTGATGTCATCCATCCACCAAATTTGATGTATATAACACAATTGGGAAAAATAATAAAACAATGAATTGATTGTTGAAAGATATGGGTATGGATTGCTTTTTGTAATGGAAAACATCAATGATTCTTTCATTGCCAATTACTTAAGAAATTAGTCATGGAGTTTTGTTTGACTTGAATTTTAATTTAATTTGATTGATCATGCCTAGATATAAAGATTGATGGGTCATGGGAGAATAGAAGAAATATGTAGCTTTTATATTATAAGTATCAAGATGTTTTTCACAATCTTGACTCTTGAGTAAAAGACAACATTAATTTATGGCTTTAAAGCATGCGTTGATCCTATTGAATAATTAACCTAGACACCCATTTGGATAACAATACTATTCCTATAAAAAAAAATGAAAAATTGGAAAATAATAATATTATAAATAAAAATTTTTTGTATAAATTAATGTGACGTATTTATACATAATTTATTATTTTTTCTTCTCATTATCCTTTTTTCACTTTCCTAATAATATAAAAAAATTTGATCATAATATAATTTGCATAGAAGATTGTATACCTATTGTTACTCAAAGGTATATTAACTCTAAGTTAGAAAGAATGGGACACACAAACACACGATAAATTATTACAATATTGAAAGCTTCATCTTGTTGTGAAAATAAAAAATTAAAAGATTAGTTTATTTAACATTAATTTAAATAAAATAAATTTTTAATTTGTCTTTAATTTATAAAACCTAAAAAAAAAATGCAACTATTGTATTTCTATTTAATTTTAAATACTTAAAATTTAAAAAACAAGCATAATGTAATTGAATTAATTTTTATCATTAAAAGATAAATTTTGTCACACATGAATTATGAAGTTTCACAACAATTTAGAAGTAAAATTTCTTTAATTTGTGTTATGAAATAAGGCTTTAGATTTTTTGAGAATCAATACACACACAAAATAAGAAAAACAAATAAATAAATAAAGTGGAATAAATGTAATTGAAGTATAGAATCATAATTGGAAGGATAAAACTACCTTTGTGGTTTTTCTTGGCACGGGAAAATTGATAAAAGCATTAGCCTTGTCAAAAAAGGAGAAAGACCGATCAAAAGTCATTGAAAGACAAAGGTGGAGGTGCTGCCTGCCACTTTATTATTTTATATGATTACCCACCACCCCTAGTGGGCTATATTTGGGTTTTATTACATATGGGCCCAATGGGCTCCACCCCCCATATGATTATCTAGTGGGGTTATCATTTGACATGATATGATGACACCATCACCATCACCATCACCATCACCATCACCA
Organism: Trichilia hirta; assembly: GCA_035221805.1. NCBI lineage: Eukaryota > Viridiplantae > Streptophyta > Magnoliopsida > Sapindales > Meliaceae > Trichilia > Trichilia hirta. The sequence goes on along the minus strand of JAWDEX010000002.1, from coordinate 2,897,376 downwards.
TCACCGTCACCATCGCCACCCATCCATCCATCCATCTTGTTCTTACATAGATAGGAACAAAAATGGACGTTCCAACTTCCAAGTCAAAGTCTTAAATCATAGAGTATGGGCATGTATGGTCAATTGAGAAGCTTATTTTGGTCATGGACAGCATAATGTGAATAGGACCATGTAAGTCATTATGGAATTGTGAGCTTTGTTTGAATTTTCAAGGCTTCAAAGATTTGACATAAAAACAAGCCAACAAACAAGAGAATCTTTCATTTGCCATGTTTTAAGGTAGAAGATGAAAGAGATTCAGTTTTATTAAGATGAATTAATTTAAAATATAATGATAAATTTACTTTAAATAAATTATAAATTTTAAGTGAATTCAAAATAATGTCGATTTATCACTTTTTACTATGAAATATACTTTATTGATTAAGTCTGAATATAGCCCTTAAAGGGTGTAACTCGGCGAATAAAGCGCGTTAGACAATTTTAATTAGTATGAACATATTGAATGACTATAGTATGTGCTGGTACCACGTTTGATCTAGAAAACATTATGATTTGAGCGTTAAAAATGTGTGTTTTTAAATTTTTCACATGTTATATATTAATTAGTTAATTATTATATATATAGAGAGAGAGAGAGACACGTACACACGCACAATCACAGATTGTTAATATGTACGATTATGTATACGACAAATTAAAAATTTAAAAGAGTTTTTATTTTATTTTTAAAAAATTTTAAATTAAAAATTATATTAATTAATATAAATAGACCGGGACAAATGATTTTTTTTTTCTTTTTTTAAGTATATTTCAACATTTTTAATCTCAAAGGAAAAGTCCTCGATTTGACAATTAAAATCAATATTTTTATAAACAAATCAGTCAAAATTAAATCTTAATTTGGGTTTTGACGAGAAAGAAACAATGTGATAGTCTTGTCGATGTTTCGTTTTCATTCTTAAGCATTCAATAATGGGTATAATGGTTTCAATTGTTGCTTCGTAATTATATATATTTTTTTTAATTATAATTTTATAAATTAATAGTTATAATAAAAGAGTTAAAAAAAATATAAAATATACATCATGCCTCTAAGTATACATATTATGATCCACTTATTCATGGACTTGGCTATATCGTATTGGCACATAGTTGCCTCGACACAACACGGTCGATTAGATTATGTGATGAATTTTAGAATTTATATAAATTAAATTTATTATGTAAAAATTTCAATGTGTAACGTAATATTTAAAATCAAAAAATTAAAAATTTATAATATAAAAATAAAAATAAAATAAAATAAAATAATACACGTAATCATTGAAATGGGGATGGCTATGCTCTTCTGTCATTATACTTAATCATTCTTCTTCTTCTTCTTCTTCTTCTTCGTGTATAAAAGCCACAACTATTAAGAAAATAATTTAGATAGTGACAAGAATGGCATGAAGTGAAGTGCATTATTAAGTAAACCTTGTCCACACAGAGCCTTAATTGATTGCATTTGCACGCCTACTTATTGACAAAAGGCCAGCTGCCTACTCTTGCTCCTGCTACCTTCACATTATTATGTACAAATTGCTTTTAGTATTAGCTTCAATCAAAAGACACAATTATTGGATTTACAGCAAATCTTCTTCATGTTTCATCTCTGAATTAAATGACTTTTCAATATGGAAATGTCCAAAACATTTCTATGGAATGAAAGTTCTCTATTTTGATTGAAATGTCCAAACTATTTTAGAGTTTAGCCAAATCAAACAATCTAGTCCTATTACACAATAATGGGTTGTCTCAGAATTGGAACAACTTAAAGAATTGTTTTATGCAATGATATGAAAAGGTTAAATCTTGGATGGGGCATTCCAAGTATCACACGAAGGAGTAGCTGCAGGCTTAAAAAAATGCTAAATTAACGTGAGTATGTCAATGATAAATCCTTTCAAATTTGTAAAGAAGAGTTATCAATGATAACCCACCCTATAAGTGATGGTCAGATCGATATGAAGAATTAAAAAAATAAAATAATAATAATAAATATTAAATATTAATATAAAAATACATAAAATTTATAAAAATTGATATTATTAAATATTTTTTTATTTTTAAAATAAAACACAACCACTATAAATATGAAACGGTTTATCATCATTGATATACATAATCTATTACTTAGATAGTGAGAGAATGCGAAAAATTGATGTGTATTATTAAGCAAACTTCGTTGATTTCATTTGCACGCCTACTAATTGATCAGACGTAGGCAGGTCTGTCGCTCCGATGTTTTAATTGTTATGTAAATATTATTTAAGATTATACGCTTCGATCAAAGATTCAAAGTCAAAAGAAGACAATTAAACTTATCATCTTTTTCTTAGTATAATATAAAAAAATAAGTGGGCTAAATATTTTATGGGCGTAAAAATATAACATAAAATCATAAAAAAAGTTATTAAGTGTATTTATAAAGATGTATAAAATAAAGATTATTTTTTAATTTTTTCAATAGGTATGTAAAAGAAAAATTTGTGCAAAGTAAAAATTAAAATGTAAATAAACCCACTCTTGATTTAATTGGTAATATAAATTTTAATAATTTTTTGAATCTTGTGGCAACTCAAATTGTTATTTCTACGCTTTAAATTCATTTAAATGGACCAACTCGGGTTAGTCAATTATAGGCATCTATTGGGCCAAAAGCCCATATTTATATTAGTTATGAGAGAAAATAGGGTAGAATGGAAACATCTAGCATTCATTTTTCCCTTTTTTTTTCTTTTTTTTTTTTTTTTCGAAATGATGATTGAAGGGTTTCAAGCTTATGATCTGGCCAACAACAGAAGATTCTTAGTAAGGACGTATTCTTTAAAAACAACTAAACTCTACTTCAAGGAAAGTGGTCAAAAGAAAGTTGCTGATAAAAGGGGTTAGTTACCAAAATTTCGAAGTGGCAATAGTGAAAATAAAATGAGAGGAGGTTTTAATTATGTTTGATGTTATTAATTTTCATGAATAAAATTGTATTATTATTTCTAATATATAATATATTGATAATTTAATTATTGTAGAATGGATGGATATGAATAAAAATTTTATTGCAATATAAATATTTATACTATTGGAATTATAATTTTGATATTTATTTACATAATTTATATTATGTTTAATGTTTACAATATTTTTGTTTTACTATCACAAGTTTATTGTTACAATTACAATTTCTATATATTCTTTTTTCATTATTATTTTTATATTATTAATACATGTCTCAAATAATATGTGATAATTATATATTACTCTCATATTAATGCATAGAAATGAGTTAGAATATACAACATTAGTTTCAATTTGCATAAAAGGAATATGTGAATTCCTTAAAAGAAATGTGAGATTAGAAATTGGAAGAAAATAATTTATAAAAAAATAAATTCATAAATTTTTTCTTCGAATTTGGATGATTAAAAAAATGAGAAAAAATAAAATTATATATACAAGTCTATGATCTCTATTAGATAAAATTTTCTATAATTTTTTTTTTCTTGTATTTTGTAAATGTAATAGTGAAATATGAGATTAAGAACATGTTTAATTTGTCATTCAAAAATTATTTTTGAAAATTATAATACAACTAAAAATTCGAGTTGTGTTCTTATTTTTTTAATATTTAAAAATATATTTAATATAATATTTAAAAATTACTTTTATATTTAAAAAGTGTGAAAACATATATGATACAAAAGTTTTTTATTAAAATTTTATAATAAATAGTGTTTTATTGGGTTTAAAGCTATAACATTATATTTATTAATACAAAAAATAAAATATTAAATTAAATTAAATTTTTTAAAGCTAAATAGAAAAAATATAGATTAGGTTATGATTAATTAAAACAATATATAGATTAGGTTATGATCAATTAAAACAATCATGCCATATTAGCATTAAAAATAAATTAAATAAACTATATTTGTAAACATATCAAATTAATCAAGGCAAGTGCAAAAATGTAAGAGGTGGTATGTTTATTTGGTTATGTTTGAAAAAAAAAATAATCCAATTAATTAAACTTTTTGTTGTGGAATAAAGATTTTAAAAACAAAATTCTTAATTTATATTTATAAAATAAATTGATTTCGATTTCGATTTCGAGTACGAGGTAAGTGAGGGGAAAATATAATTATAAAAGAAAATTATAAATTAAAAGATTCTAAAAATTGGAAAATATATTAAAGGTATGAAAACTTGTATTTGAAATTGATTTGAATATAATTAACCCCCAAACCCCAAAATCGCTCTTTATTGTTTTTTAATTTTATATTAACCTTTAGATTCTATTAATAAACAATCTCTAGTTCAATTTTAATTAAAGAGTGTCAAGCACTATACTTTCCATCTCTTTTATATAAACAAAAATTCAATAATAATAATAATAATAATAATAATAATAATAATAATAATAATAATAATAATAATAATAATAATTATTATTATTA
>JAWDEX010000002.1:2879639-2892777 GCA_035221805.1 Trichilia hirta | reverse complement strand
AATAATAATAATAATAATAATAATAATAATAATAATAATAATTATTATTATTATTATTATTATTATTATTATTATTAAGATAAAAGTTTCAAACCGAAGGGAAAACTGTTAAAAGAAAATCGGTGGACCATCATCAGAACTGAAAGATGGACTTCTCTTCCTGGTTTCGACGCAGTGTTTCAAAGAGTAGTAAAAATTCAAAAATCCTGGATCAACCGACACAATTAAATTATCGGAAAGACAAAGAAGACGAGGTTCTTGGAGTTACTGACCAGCTAATCGATCATGTCAGGTCTTTCACTTTAGAAACCTTCAAGAATTTCCCACTTCAAGGTAACCTTCTTTCACGTCAGAAAAAAAAGAAGATTTTGTTTGCTATTAAATAGAAGTTTATTGAATTTTATTGGTGATTCGACCAAAAGGGGTTACTTGATTTAGCATATTCTACGAAGAATCTCATTCAAGTTGGAATTTTTGCATTTAAACGTTGTGTTTTGGTTGAATGTGGTGCAGATGAATCTGCTTATGATGTGGAAGCTGCTACAACTTCTTCAGCCAATGTACGAAAGGATCTCTCTGAGTGGCAGGAACGTCATGCTTTTCTTGTGCTTTCAAAATCCAAGGTTCAATTTCTTATTTGTCCTTTATATGTTTATAATTTTTGGGTGTTATTTTGTGTGAAATTGATTAAGGAAGTTCGAGTAGTTAGTTGCAAATGCCTTTTCTAGCAAACATATGAAATTAGCTCAAAATATTTTATTGACTGACCTTTGGCACGATGCACTTTACGATCGGAAATTTATGCAGCTTTTAGACAATAATTCTAACAGTTTGTCCAGTAATTAGTTGTTGGTACCTGGCATAAATTTAGAGTATGATTGTTGTCAGAAACAAAGAAATGAGTGAGAGTGGATCTTAGTCAGAAAATTGAGACATGTAGTCAAGCTTCATTTTCTCTTTAGCAATGCAGCCTTGCTTGGGAAATCAATGTCAAGGCTACTGTGAAATTTTGAACAGGACCTTTTCTAGATCTGCCGGCTTCTGGCTATGATGTGTTTTAAGCCCAATGTATCAAATTTATTATTTTCGGCAAAACCATATTGGATAATTAGGTACTTTTATTAAGTTGTCATAAGAACCGTAACTTATACTGTGTTTGTGTTAGATACTAATAAATTTTGCCACTTGTTAGTAAAGTAGTGGTGGGATATTCAATTCTTATTGGCATACTAAGATACCATAATGGCAAAGGTTTAATGTGAGTACTAACAGTGCTAGCAATAATATGCTAATTTTGAACTTTGAATGGTAACTAAATGTTAAAGATTAAGAATATGGGTGTATCTAGGACAACTTGGACGAACCTCTCTGTTTCTTGTTCCTTCAATTAGATAAAATGTTTTGACCTGCACACTTCTAAAATATAATGCTATTCTTGGAGGATTTTTATTTTATTGTTCCAGATAAATTTCATGAAAGTCTATCCTTTTAATGGGAAGTATAATGTTGTATTTGTGGTGAACTCAATGTTATTTTGTTTTTGTCCATTAATTGTTGGATAGATAGCTCAAGCAATTCAGTCTGTGTAACAGTAATAACTGATATCTGAAATGATTCTGCTTCTCAACTTTACTTTATTTTTCCAGGAACTCGCACAGCTTAGATTTAGGCTGTGCCCTTGCCACTTGAAGGAGCAACAATTTTGGCGGATATACTTTGTGCTGGTCCACAGCTATGTGGTTGAGTAAGTTAATAAGGTTTCTGTTAGGTTGTCATAATCTTTAGAAATGATCTCTCTGGATCTTGTATCCATATTATGACCTTGTTTGTTCTTTTTTCGTTTTCTCGTTTTGAGTGGACTTGGGGGAACCCCATTAGCATAGGAAACATTTCCTATCATTTTCTTCCTTGAAATGAAACATATTCTTACTTACTCAGGTCCAAAGGACATAATTGTTTTATATTTACTTTTGGTGTTTTCCTTAAAGATGCCATGGCTTGCAAAGACAGGTTAAGTGCTTGTTTCTGCTTTCCTTGTTAATATACACGGGCAAACCTAATTTATATGTTCCTCATGAATTATTGCTCCTATTTAACTTGTTGATTTTTGTGTCTCAATCTCCACAACCACCCTAATTTCCTTCTTGGTAACATGATCCAACTAATTCAAGATCACCCTAATTTTACATCTTGGCAGTATGATCCTATTTGTTAAGATTAGATTATGATCAAACCCTTTCCCTAATTATTATTTCTTGTTTAGTTCATATTATCACTATTTTTTGTGTAACTAGGATTAGGATTATATCTTACTTAATTAGGATTAGAAAGTTTATATAAAGGCATTGCTTTGTACTTGATTAGGGCGCTAGTGAGAATATAATAGTTGAGTTCGTTAAACCTTAGCTGTCAACCTATGCAGCCATCGGTTGCCGTCACTAATCGTCCATTGTTTTGATACTTTCATTCAACTTAGAAGGGGACGACAAACAAACCTCAAGGATTTTACATCGTGTATGTAGCCAGAAATGCTCCGAAAAAGAGATAGGAAACCAATGCAGCCATCGGCTGCCATTGCTAGAATCGTTCATCATTTTGAGATTGTGTATTAACTCAGAAGAAGACGACAAACAAATCCTAACGATTCTCCACCATTTATTACGTCAAGAATGCTGCAAAAGAGAAGATCAGAAAATTACTATGCCCCGAAAGCCCTAGCTACCAATGAACAGTCATCGCCTATTTTTCTGAGACTGTTGTTCGACTCAAAAGGAGAAGGTGAACAAAACCAAGTATCTTTTATCGTTGATTGCCTCTCTGGTCGATGGAATCAAACACCAAATATCCACAATGAAACTTTTTTTCGACAAATTTCGGCCAATCACAATGGTTCACGTCGAGCCACCACCACTATTCAATTCCTTGGCCTGAGATCTTCCAAATTCGACCATCATCGTTGCCATTTGTCGCCTCTGCATTTGGTTCTGGTCAAATTCGGGTTTGAGTCAGATATTAGTTCTGTTTAGATATTCAGTTCGGTTGGCTTATTTGGTTCAATTCAATCCATCTCGTTGTTTTAGCTCATCTGATTTAGTTTGGTCCATCTGATTCGATTTACAAGGTTTAGCTCAAATTATGCGTTCGATTTGGTTCAATCATGTTCGTTTCGGTTCATTTGGTCATCCTTCACCAACTATCCTTCATTCATTATCAAAAGGGCACGTTGACAAACACCACTGCAATCCTTCAGTCATCATCAAAATTGTCATGTCCCTTAGCACCATCAAACGCCACGGCCATCCTTCTATTGAATGGCTTGTCCTTGAGCATGACCAAATGATGCCACTACACTATTGTTGAACAAACTCAACAAGTTCAAGTCAGAGTACGTATCTTAAGTTTGAGGGGGAGTTAGAATTATATTTATGTTAAATATTAGATTAGATCAAACCCTTTTCTTTAATTATTATTTCTTGTTTAGTTTCGTATTACCATTATTTCTTGAGTCACAAAGATTAGGATTATGTCTTATTTAACTAGGATTAGGAAGTCTATATAAAGGCATTGCTTTATACTTGATTAGTGCGCTAGTGGGAATAAAACGGTTGAGTTAATTATTTTTCATAGATCCAATGCCAAAAACTACTTATTTTTCTTGGTTCTAACTGTGCTAGGTTCATTTGAATAATGTAAGTCCTCCTAATTATGGCTTCTATGCTGGTTTAAGTAGCAGTTAAGTGACGTAAGGAGTTGAATGAAATTGTCTTTGCTTTCTTATTGAAGTATTCATGATGAATCCTTATACTTGGCAAAAAATTTACACAATATTTTCCCTTTAGCAGTGGACTAAATTCACTATCAAAAGTTGAAAAACATAAAATGAAATTTTGCCAACTTTACAATAGATTTTCATGCTTTTTTCAGTCATGGTTATTCCAACACTTTAGAGTGTTTTCATTGCCTGCATGCATGTTCGATGATAATTAAGGGATTGTGATTATCCTCTAGAGTGCTGCATGAATCAATAATTAGCTTTATATTTAAGTGATGTTGTTACAGTGAAGGCTTTTTGAGCACTGGAGAAGGGCTTCCTTTTACGTACTGGATATGAAAAATAGAGAAAGAAAAGACTATAAGATAGTGTGACAGTGTTGTACTGGTTGGTCTTCTTAGAAAAATATCATGGGGCCTGAGAAAACAATTGATTAACACTATGAAAATCTCTTTAATTTTTTCCACTCAAAATATTATGATAAGGAATCATTGACTTGACTTTGTATGTATTGGAGAGTGATTTTGCCTTGATATGAAATGTGATGGGAACTATTGGATTATTTTTCGACCTATATGTAAAAATGCTACGAGTAGAAATCAGTCTGTATTCAAGCATGTATATCCTTATGGCAATTGATATAAAGTTTCATATAGCAGTCTTCTTGAATTTTTGTTATGGACTTTGAGAGCGTATATTCAGGTATTAAATGGATCATTTTGTCGAGCCTAGGAAAAAGAAAATATTAAATTTAGTTGAACGGGTTGGATCGTGAGTTAGCTGTTGAAATTTGCTCTCTATACACACCACAGATTGATATGTACAGTTAAAAAATGAAATTGAAACAGACTTAGTAGTGGTTGATTTAGTTACTAATATTTCCTTTGGTGGTACAGTAGGTCTTGCGATCAAATCACTCACACCATGCTTAGGCAAGATTTGGTTTACAATACATGTTAAGGGAGTGGGGTAAGGATGAAAAAAAATAGTAATAATAAATAAAGGTGAGCCGTAATTCGAGCTAGAATTTGCTCTTTCCTACCTTTCTTCTAGCTCTTTTCACTGTCTCTGTCGGCTCACCCACAATATCATATAAACTGACTTAGAGTAAATTTCTTGCCTATGTCACCAGATATGAGCTACGTGCTATACAACTGGCTAAACTTAAAAGCATGGCAATGGAAAATGAAGAAAAGTCAAATACGAGTTCATATGAAGTTGAAATGGCAGAAACCAAGCCAGCAGCTACTCTATCTCCTTTGACACCACAAAATAACAATTTACATCATGGATATGGAAACAGTGATTGAACAGGTACCTTTCTGATTTTGCTTCAAAACACAGCTTCATAATCGTATACTCGTATCTCTTCTGCTTGTAACCTGGCATGAAGTTCTTTACAGTTGAACATGATGCACTTATAATCCGTCTGATTTGCAATTTGATTTGAACTTATGCACCTATGTTGGCTTGCCAGCAGATCATTTGATAGTAACCGAAGGAACTTGGTGAAGGCTAGAAATGCAGAACAATCAGAATTGAATCTTGAAAGAATCTGAAGATGGTTTTTGCGAGAGAGAAACTTCCTACATTGGATGCTAGATATCTCAAATTTGTTCATGAATCAATCTGTGGACAGTTTCAAAATCACTCTGGTAGATGGTCCTGCCGGTTTGCTTCCTTCTGTTATTGATCTTTTATAGTCGTAAAGTAATAGCTACAATTGCGAATTTACTTAATATCCCTAACATCTGTTGCCCATCTCATTTTCTTGTTCTTTTACTATGATTGTTGTAAGATACATATTGGTTGTAACAAAAGTCAAGTTTTTTAGTAATTTGATTGTTTTTTTTCAGTTGCTAATTGAAATCCCTCTGATATTTTATTACTAACTTATGATTTGTAGTAGAAGAATAACTTTTCTTCATATCCAGGAAGAAGAAGAAAGCTCTGAAGTTGGAGGCATACCATTTCCTTACACATTTATTCATTTTTTACGGGTGACTGATGAAATAAGGTAGCTAGACTTGTTTATTTTTGTAATATAATTTACTTGGCTTGTCACCAATATTACCGAAGGCTATCTGTTAAAGCATAACTCGAAGAGTTGAATTTGTTGTAAATCATATGTACTCCCAATAGTGAACCCCATTTGAAACTATATTTAGTGGAGAAAATCTGCGCCTGTAACTTCATTAATAGGACTTGAACCTAGTAAAGGAAGGGTGGGGGTGGGGTTAACAAACAGGAGGTGATTTTCACAAGGGATGTTTGACCTGCTCCAATTACAAAAAGGAAAAAGTTAGACGTATTAAACTATTTGTATGTTTGTTCAATAACTTTTAGTTCAGAAGACCATCTCAAATTATTATTAATAATTTTTAAATTCGACATGATGTGTTACTATTGATAATTTTGTAGAATTAGCCTACCCAAAATTTTCTCCTCAAATAATAAAATAAAGAGAGCTATGTAAGCAAAACCTGATGTAAGCCAATGCTAAGCATGATGTCAAGTGATATCAGCCTATGCTAGCCGAGACATAACAAGTTTTGGGTAAGATTCTATAGGCTGTAAAAATTCTTACACTTTAACGCAGGCAGAAGACCATGAAGGCAGGTAAATCCACAACTGCCGTCTACCAGTGTTGAGGAGAGGTCATTAACAAAGAAAGAATAGAAGAAAAAAGAAGAGAGGACATCATCAAATCTCAGTTGAAGATGATGCTGAATACCAGTGAATGTGAAAACATAAATCTGCAAAACCGTACAAGGTCCCATGTGAATAATACTAATGGCCAAATTCATACAAACAAAACAAGCCTCAATGAATACAATGCCCACTTGATTAACTCAACAGTCTTTTACGGCCACAGCCACAGGTTTGCAGGAAGTAACGAAAATGAAAAAACAATGAAAGAAAACTCCAGTGTCAGAGTTAGATTTGACTGAGTGGATGGTCTTAGTTGGGATGTGGTACCATGTCATCCATAACTTGTAGACTGGTAGTTATGTATACTCTCGACTTTAAAATTCATTGATCATAATAAAAAAATTATTTCAAACACTTGGTGTTTTATAAGTGGATAGTCCCATTAAAACCGTCTCATCTAAGTTTTTTCCGATAGTGTAACCTTACCATCATCACTACTTCTGAACCCAAATGGAGGCAACAGAAAAGCATTAAATTAAAGTAGAAATATGAAAAGGTCGGTGAAAAGTGAATCGAGGAGAAGCAAGTTTAGTTAACCCAAACATGAGTTGAGTTTTCATTCAACCACTCATGGTCAACTCAACTTGTCTTCAATTTTACATTGAACAGGACCAACCAACACCAACCTGTCCAATTTTCTCACGACTGGTCAAAACAAGAGTCTGAAGACAATCCAATGTTAGATTTGCATCAATGATAAACATCACTATCATATCATTGCTAAATATTGAAAATGCAGGTGATGTTTTATCTCATTAACAGCATTAAGAAATTGCAGATAACAAAAACAAAGGCAAAGTCAGAAACATGAAAATGACTACTGATTTGCATTTATTTCCAAAGAGCATCCACAGTTCACCCCTACCTAAGTATAGACAAAAGTGAAAATTTCAACGTGAAAAGACAGGAAAGAAGATCTAGTAATTAGATATACGACCACCTACAAATTACAATGATGAAAACATAGAAACCCTAAACTACCCATTCTTCTCCAATGTCCGCTAATGTTATTTCTTCCCCCAGAATACTTGGTGGTTAGTGTGCAATTCATTGGTTTCTGTTATGTTACAGATCCTTAAATTACACATCTTAGCTCAGATTATTCTTTACATTGAAATAGTCAGGTGATGAAGTTATACAGCACCGGCCAATCCCAGTAACTTCCTCAAAATCATGTGCGGCTTAGATTAGACAAGAAATTGCAGGAACGGAAGCACAATCAACCTTGGCTTTTCCTATGGAACCACTTTCACCCACTCGTAACTTCCTGGGAGAGGCAAATCATTCGCAATGTCAAAGTTATACCTGCAAAATTCCGACGGAGTAACAAAGAAACATTTGTTCACCAAATCATCATTAATTAAACAGTGTTGATGCGTATTTATAAATTTTATACTGAACACAAATAAAGCAAAACGTTTGGAATGAAAGTGGCATACTTCTCAATAAATGATTTCTTTTGTTGATTCTCTAAACATGCAAAAAATTCCTCAATTTCTCGTGCCGTTGGTATAGTACTTTGACCGTCACTCATAACTCCTTGATAAGCTGTTGACCTAGTCCGCTTGGTGGTGGAGCCAGGAGTTCCAATGGAGTCAGAAGCTCTAATCAAGCTACATGGTGTGCTTTCCCTAGTAGTCCTGTAGAGCAACAACAAAATTAAAGATATTTAATCCACCAAGAAACTAACTTAACTTTTTAAAACAAGTGCATAAAAAATTATTGTTGAACACAGTTTTACACAAGGCATATAATTTTATAACAGCACAAACTTTAAATTAGAAGTACTAATTGAAACAACAAAAAGCACAAAATATAAATTAGAAGTACTAATTGAAACAACAAAAATCAAGTTCAATGTTCCTATTAAAGTGGAAAAACTTCAGACTATGAAATGATGTGTATTAAATGGAAAAGCTCCAATTTGGAAGCAGCAGCAATAAAATAAATAGCAAGGAATCAGCGATTCTTTGACATACACACACTGGTAGTCCCAAAACAAAGTATGCCACATATATGTTTCAGTCTGGAACTAGGCCCCATGAACATGATATGTCCATGGTAACCAAAATGAGGCAGAAAAGTGACGGCTACCAGCTGCAATAAACAATCGTTCAAATGCCTTTGACTTCACCATTTCTATACAAAAGTGGTTAAGTTCAGCATTTATTTTACACTCGAACGGGAAAGAGGACAACCAAACCTAAGATTACAATGAATTAACACCCAGAAGGTTACATTTTTTTTTTATCCTTGTTCCAATGTGCTTAAAACCCAGACGTAAATCAATATTTTTGACTTACTCATCTGATTAAAATATATTTATAAGGATACAATTAGACAATGATTAACAAACTAATTCACTTCAGGAATTCAAAATAGAAAAGATTGTTCAGAAGAAAGAACATATTAATGTAAGTAACGAAGAAACCTAATGTAGGAAGACACTAATATCTATCAGGTTTCACATGATGCAAAAATACAACTTGCAACATCAATTACTAGGCTGAGTGGTACCACCGTTCAGAAATAAAAAGTGAGTATAAGTCATTGAAATGTCCCTCACAAGTCAATAGCCAGTAACTACCATGATATAAATTTTAGACTCCAATTCTGATGCCCCAAAAAAATAGACGTAAATGTATCAAAAATAAACAATGAAACCAAAGGACATATCACACTTCAAAGAAAGTAAATTTTTTTTTTTTGAAAAGTTTTCTGTTATTTTTTAATTAACGAAAAAACAGAAAGAAAAAGGTGAACCCAGAACGCAGAGAAGGACGGTTGCAGTGAATTCTCGAACTTCAAAGCTCAAAAACTCGGAGTCCGGGGTTCCAAAACCAACAAGTAGAAAGGTAGTCATAAACGTAAAGACGGGATGACAGAAACCCAGAAAACAGAAGGCTGAGGCAACAAAGGAAACCCACCTTAAGAAAATATAAGAAACAAAAATGCACTGTTCTTTTTATTTTCACTTAAGCCTTTAAAGAGAACAAATGGGAAAAACAAAAATCTCACATTTTGCTACATTTACGTCAGCTGGAGCGTAGAAAAGAAACCACAAAAGAAAAAAATTAGATGGATTGAAAGAAAAAAATCACGCTTCCACCCGAAGCAGAGGGTGGCACCAAATAAACTAATATATATAGATGAAAAAAAGCGTTACCTATAAAAATGAAAGCTTTCACAAAAAAATTTTTACAAGGAAAAAGGAGTGTTTCTTTAGAACAGAACTTCCGTAATGAAACCTGAAAACCAGTAGTAAAAGAAGGCAAAATAGTAAAAATAAGAACAAGACTAACAATTACACGAAGCAAAGTTGATACCCAGAAACAAATTATCAGTTAAAAAACAAAAGAGAACTGAATATACCTGACTCTGGGTTCAAAACCAAAACTGTTCTCTCCAAATGAAGCCTCAACACCCACTTCATTATCATCCTCTACCTCATTCTTATCAGAAAGCGAGCCAACCGAGCCCGAGTTTCCCGAGATCACTCTAGCCCTAGAACTGGATTTTGAGTCATGATTCTGTTTTTGACCTCTGCAACTCTTTTCTTTCTCTTTCTGTTGTTTATAAGGAGGCGGGGATTTCTCGAGTCGGCGGCTTCTGAGCTGAAGGTAACAGAAGGAGGTTCCATCAACCTGGGTTTTAAGGAGTCGCTGTAAAGCTAGGGTTTTGGCTCTTGTACAGACACCGAATGTTGAAGAAGAAATTTCCATAACAGTTACGTCTCTTCTAATCTTTGATTTCTTCATGTACTTACCCATTTTCTTAAAAATAAAAAAGTTCTCTGCAACTCTACTGATTCTACTAAGTTGGACTCTCTCGCTTTACAGTTACAGGGGTGTTTATTTTTCTTTTTCTGAGTTTTCTCTGAAGAGAAAGCAAGTTTAGAGAAACGGACAGAGGAGGGAAAGCGGAAGGAGGGAGGAATTTGTATATGTAACAGAGATACGAAATGTTAATTTAGGGTTGGGAGTTGGGGAACAGTCACTTTTTTCCGTTTCTTCTCTTCTCGCGATATATTTTTTTTCATTTTCTCTCTCCAATATCTCGACGTCCAGATTTTGGGTTAATATCAATTCACCCCATCAATTTTATGATAAACTTGAAATGACTTTATTTTGTAGGATCGCGCGGACAATATATTCTTAGGCATTGTACCGTGGAAACTAATTTTAGATATTTGTTATAATTTTTAATTTTTTATTATTTTAAAAATATATAATAATATTAAAAATATAATATTATATCATCATCATCATATATTATTATATCATTGTCATCATTAAATTTTAATTGATAAAATTAACTCTATAATAATAAAATCGGCTAATGTTATTCAAATAATTTTTAATAAATTTTTGTTTAAAAATAAAATTTTATTTATTTAAATTTTATGTATTTTGTATAATTTTTTAATAATAATTTTTATGTGTTTTATACAATATCTTTAAATTTTTATATTTTTATGAAAATTAGAGATATAATAATTATTATACCACAAAAACTTATAAAAAAAATTAAGAGAATTAATTTAATAGAATATTTATCATAACTTTCAAATCGTGAAAATTTTTTTATCACAAAATATAAAATAAAAATAATTATTATATAAAAAAATTATATAAAATATTTGTCGTTCCCATAATATGTCATAACCCTCTCCAATAAAATATATCACATTCCTATTTCAATTCTTCTTTTGATATATACATATATACCCGTGATTCGGGTATAATAATAAATTATTCTAACATAGTTTATGCTTAAATTAAAAATATTATTATTTTCTTTATTGATTAATTTTAAGTTAAAAATTAATACACTAATTATTGGATTCCATTTATAAGTAAGTTAAACCATTATTTCATTATACGATTAAATTAATTTAATTGAGAAAAGCTTTAATATTGTATCATTATAATAAAATAGTTATTAAGCCTTTTAGGTTCTTATATTTTTTTTTAATAGAAATTTAGTTTTTGTTTTATCAATTACCAATTTGTTCTAAAATTTTTCTTTTTCTTTAACTCAATGCAAACATTTCTTATTCTCATTTTAAATTAATTATATGTTATTATTCATGTTTTGTTTAATACATACATACATTGTTATAATATGTTTTTATCTTATAAACATAATTTATTTATGTTTAAAATGCGAGATTGGCTTTCTTTTTGTGGGATATTGATAATCAGCAAGCCTTGTCATTTGCTAGTTTGACTCCTTCTAGAATTGCTACTGCCTCAGCCAAATCCACTTCTCCATTACGTTGTCTCTGAATTGCTTTGGTTGTTCGAAGAGGAGGCTGCCATTGAACTGAACTTGCGTTATCTGTAACTCGGTGCCTTTTAACTTGAAAACCTTCAGGACTCTCCAAAGCTTGACTGATTTGGTTGACTCTGTTTATGGTAAGAATTATGGAACTGAAAGTGCATTGCGAGTTAGTTAGATTGACCAACTTAGTAATAAAAACAAATGAAACGTCTTTTTTTCCAACTTCTGCGCCAGCGTTCTATATACAACCGGAAAAGCGGCCTGATTGACCTTCAGAACTTCCAACCCCACTTCTGTCTTCTTCCGAATCCCTCTACTAAATCTGCAATCACGTAAGATATGAGAGACAGTTTCAGGAGCTTTTCTATATATCTGGCACCAATCCTCCTACACAATTTTCCTGTGCTTAAGATTACACCTGACCGGTAAAATTCCCTTCATTGCTTTCCAACTGGGAGAAATTTGCAGATTCCAATATGAAACCCACCACTTAAGTTCTGTCGAAGAACTGGTCGAGGGGGGGTCAACCGTTTTCAAGTCATATCCACTTTTGACAGTATAGTTCCTGCGCTTTTCATAATCCCAAGTAATAGAGTTGTTGACCCGATCCGAATTAACACGGATTTAAATTAGTTTAAATTATTGTTTAAGTTCTGTCGAAGAACTGGTCGAGGGGGGGTCAGCCGTTTTCAAGTCATATCCACTTTTGAGTGTATAGTTCCTGTGCTTTTCATAATCCCAAGTTATAGAGGTGTTTATTGGGCTGAGTCGACCCGATCCGAATTAACACGAATTCAAATTAGTTTAAATTATTATTTATTTAAATTGAGTCGGTTACGAATTTAAGGTAACTGACCGGTACAATTTTAGTCATTTAGAACCGGAGATCCGACCTGCAAGGGACTCAAAATTATTCGAACTTATTAGGGGACTTAAACCAACAGTAAAAAAAAAATTAACCATTACTTTGCAATTCCTACTTTTCTTCACCCCCATTTCTCATTCATTGCCCCCTCCCTCCCCTTTATTATAAATATCCCCCTCCCCTTTTATATTTTTTAATTTAATTTAATTTTTTAAATTCTCAATATTTAATAATTTTTAATAAACTATAATCAGTCTTCAATTATTTATAATTTGAAGTTGAGGTTAATATACATATTATATTAATATATATTATTTAATTTAACTATTATTATTATTATTATTGTTATTTATTTATTTTATTTTAATTAAATTTATTTATATTAGATTTTTTTATTATTAGATTTATTTTTTTATATTAGAAAGTTAGAATTAACTTAAATCTTTTTAGTTAATATTAATTATTGTTATTATTTATTTATTTTATTTGAATTAAAATTATTTATA